>JANHGN010025599.1:0-77253 GCA_024605025.1 Megaceryle maxima | reverse complement strand
TATGATGGGATGAAAATAAGTGAATTTAGTGTGCTGTGACAGTACTGGTTTTATTCTTCCAAGAGCTGATAATTATTTTAAGACCCTCTTGATGGAGGTCAGTGACAGCATTCTGAAAAATCCAGCTGTGGACGCTTGAGCTGGAAATGCATAAAAGGGTAGTCTTACTCAAAACAAGAACCTATCAGTTTGCATTTATACTGCAACATGTGCAAATGCTTTTAAATTTTTTTAATCATTTTGATGACCACCAAATTTTCTGAGTTCTTGAGCAAAATTCAGTGGTCTGTACTCTAGCCTACATATGCCAGTCTCTTAGAGCTGCAGGTTTTATTGAACATCCTTGATGTCTAGTGAGACTATCTCTAATTTTTTATTAAGAAGAAATCCTATCCTACAGTACTTTTAGCTAGGTTATATGAGGAGGGAGGTGGCAACATAGCAGGTCTAGAGTATCTGGCTGTACTACTTTGTGTGTGGTTTTCTTGACTCTCAGACTATAGTGCAAGGTAATTATATTAATACTCTTTTGCCATGAGTGGTCTTACTACCTTCCTGTGATCTGGTGTCCAAGAAGCTGTGTACATAAAACCATCTTGTTGAAAAGTGATAGGAATAAAGGTATTGTAGTATTCTGTAGTGTGACCTCTTCCAAATACCGTAAGGTTTTTACAAATACAGCCATAAAAGCAATAACAGCATTTAATTTTGTATAGTTGCAATATGAAAAAGTGTGTAGGAAAAAGACTGTAATTAATAAGAAGACTGGAAAAAAAATAGATTATTTGCTATATGTCACCACAGTCCCTCCTTTGACATACTTGTCTACAGACTGTTGGACATAAAGTGGGATTAATTGAATAAGAAAATTTTAAAAAGAGAAATTTTTTTCAGTGCTACTTTAAAAGCTGAAACCATACTGTCCTGTGTGTTTTGGATTATGATCTAAATAATAAAAGGACTATCTCTGATGTGAGAAGAGTATGAGTTTGTCCTCTCAAATGTGAATGGGTCATCTGCTAAATCACCTCTTAGTGGACATGGCCACCGAGAGCTACAGGAAACTTGGACTGTGAGGAGATTATATAGGTTTCTGTATAAAACTATCTGCTGTTTTCTCTGCTGGGGTGAGTTTCCAACAAGCAAGTTTTCTTGTGGACTCAGTCTATGTTTTGATTCTAAAACCTTTCTAGTATGTTAATAGGCAAACTCTTAGCTGGAGTCATTATGAGTCTGTATTATTGTGACTTTCGTTGTTCACCAACTCTTCAGAGATCAGTTTGTTTATATTTCAAATTCTGCTTCTCATTAAGGACATGGTTACTTATTAAACAAGAAGAGGACAAACTTTCCTAGTTTTTAATGATAGTCTTTTCTAATCTCAGCTGTAGCCATAACTCTGGATTGGTGCAAGAAAGAAAATTTTCAACTTGTAAAATAATGTTGTTATTCATCAAGATAAGAATATTGCCATTTCTCCTTACTTTTCTATTAGCTTGTATGCATGGATTTAGTCAAACAAATCATTCTTAGTGACCTCAGATGACACTGAATTGAATGGCCTTGTAGTGGGGATGAACTTGTATAACGCTTCTCCTATTTGCAAGCTAATATTAAAAAGGCTTCTGTTAACTAACACCAGATACACATCGTGCCTGAGGCAGGGTAGGAGGCTGTGCTGGGATCAGTTTTTCCTAGTGCTTGCACGTACTCATTGGAACAAAGCACCTCACGGTGCCGAAGAAAAGGAAGAATACTGGCAGATGGAGGTGAGCAGATTGCTATTGCATACAAAGAAGAGGAATAGTGTATGAAGTCATACGGCTGTAGGAAAGGGCAACAGTTAAGAGGAACAAACATACCTTGTAGGCTCCTGTTACCAGCCACATCATTAACTTTATAAAAAGAAAAGATTTATGCTAGTTGTGGTCCTGTACAAATACACTTTTACTAAGTCTCTCAGTCTCTTACGTTTGAAAGCTGAAAAACTCATTAAGAAGGATTTCTAAGGTAGTGATGATTTAATAATGCTGTCAACCTTCCCACAGGTTTATACATGCTTGAAATTAAACAGTAGGAAACTAACAAAGGGTTGGATATCATGTCCTGTACTAAATCCTGTGCTATTCCAAGTTAGGAGGGCAGTCTTTCTCCAGGCTCTCGATGGATAAATGGATGCATGCAATGAGATGTGCACCAGCTGGCAGCCCAGCAGCAATTCCCCTGCTGCCAGGATCAGGAAGGGTGGTTACCAGCTCACTAAGGAGACGTTTTGGAAGCAGTAAGATGATACCAAAAGTGATTCCAAGCTAATAGCCTGGTATTCTGTTGTCCCAGGTTGTTTTAAAACCAATATTGAGAAAATTGTTTATGAGTTTGGGAGACACATTGGTGGTTGTAAGAGAAAATGGGGGTAAGGAAATATAGCTGTAGCTTTATGTGATGACCAGTAATCTATTTCTGTTTATTTGTACACCTAAGCAAAACTCCATTACTGAAAAAGAACAGTCATTTCCATTCTCTGATGGATGTGAAAGTGTTGATAAAATTAATGGTTTCTAATGGCAAATATAATGCAATTTATACAGAAGTGAGAGGAACAGTTTGGGTCTACTTTGGGTCTGCAAACTGACATCATAGATGGATTTTTCTAGTTATGTTGGTACCCTGAGGGAGATGTGATTTCAAAGTTTTGGTTTAGAGTTGGTTCTGTTTTTACTAATTAGTCTGTTCTCAAAAGGAAGTTCTTTAAAAATTGACTAGTGGTTACCCATCCGTGAGTGCTTGGGGAGATCTGGAAGGACCTTGGTCTGGAAGCAGGAAATTGCAAAGCTTCCATGTCCACTGGGATGTTGCAGTAATGTTTCAGAAACTGAAATTATCAGCAGAAGTATTAATCAGTTTAGTCATTTGTCTTGTGTCAGTGCCGAAGTAGCTGTGTTCTGCATTTAATCTTAAATCATCCTTGAAGGTGATAGATTAGAAATGTAGAAACTAAACATTCTAGAGCCAAGTATCTATGAGTCTGTGAAGAGGGGAAGGGATTACTTCTCCTCTGAATTTAAATATATTTTTTCTGATATCTTTAGGTGTTACAGCTTTCTAAATCAATTCTATTTTAAATGCAAACTTGTGTTGGAAGCTGATCAAAACATCTAGATACATAGTTTTTAAAAAACTAAACCAACAACAAACAAACAGAAACCAAACAAAACCAACAAACAAATAAAATAATCCACAAAAAAATAACATTAAAAAAAAGGCAAACCAACACAACCAACCACACAAACAAAACCCCAAACCCACACTAAAAAAGGGCATTTGAATCTTGAACTTTTTTCTGGTATGTTCCAAAGGAGTATATGAATGGTGGTAGCAGGGCACAAAATGCCACATATGGATTTTCCATCATGCCAGCAGAAGGTGGGTTTGCTTTGGGTAAAATTAGTATGCCATGGCAGAGGCTGTAAGCCTGAACCTCATAATTTTTCAGGCCAATTAGGCATTGGTCAGTGGGATCTAGAGGAACCAAAACACTGAGTCAAGATATATTTGAATTTTAGAATTTGGAGCAGTGGCCAAACCTCATGTTTGCTTCTGTAACTAGTTGGACAAAGCTCCTATCTTAGAACACCCTAAGAAATGGCGGAAATCTAACCTGATATGGTGAATGCATCTTTGGCATCTGAGATATCCTTGTTGGAACACAGCAATGAGATGTGGTAACTTCATTACAAGCCTGCAGTTGAACATTGTCATCTGTTTTATCTGTTTCATACCTGCACCTATGACACACAGAGTGCCACTGTACTTATTTCTTGACAAACCTTTGGCACCTCTTATTTGCTATCAAGGTGACTGGAATCATGCATTTCTACTGCAACTTTGAAAAGAAACTTAAAGCAGTTGAGCTCCTAACCTGTCTTGTGCAATAGGTGAGTATTAACCTTAACTGCAGATGAGCAACGTGAGATTGTAGGGAGAAACTTCTTCTTTATTATTTTGATTTTTTGGAACCTAGGAAAGTCGGAGTAGGACGCATTTATGGAGCCTTGTGGGTAGAGTCTTTATGGAATAGCCAGGAGCAATCTCTGTTTAAAATGCTTTGTCGAGTAGAACTGAATCCAGACAGTCTCTTTCATGCATTTACTGGTTTATTCTCTAAAGAAACAGGTGCTATTAATAAAAATAGAGAGGTTTGTATGGAAAAAAAATAGTGGTGGGAAGGGAACCTGTGACACTCTTATACTAATTTCCTCCTTTTGCTTCTACTGAAAATAATCAGGTATTCACAAAGCAGGAAGAAGTGTTTTCACCCGTGTGATCAGTTCCCCCACCCAACGTGAGACTATGGTGCAATGCACACTGCTAACGTACTGCCCTGGTTCTGTGAATTGTGTGGAGTAACTTGTGTGAATATCATCTGTTTTTTGTGTCAGAAAATCAGCTTTTGTGTGTTCTAACTAATTCTATCACGGTCCATCAACATTTTCAGTAACATTGTCCATCTTCCTTTAGAATTGTTCTGGTTCTCTTTCCAAGTGGTTTGAAGGTGCCACCAGTTAGTACTTGTGTGCTGTGAGGTGTTAGCAGGGTATGTCCCGTGATGGAAGTCTGTCTCCTGACTGGATTGTGCTGTGCTTCTGTTTCCAAAAGCTCAAGTACTTTATAGGAGTTACCATCAGTTGCTATCTTTAAACAGAAAATCCAGCTCATCTTGGCAAGGCAGTTGCTGACACACTGTTGGCAACAGAAATCAGAACATGCTGACCTTGTTATTATTTTTTTTTTTAATAAAGGATTAGTAACTGACTAGTTTCTGAACAAAGCCTGACTTTTATTCACTTAACTGCTCTGATCTTATAAGAAAGTGACCTCACAGGATTCACTTTAAGCCTCAGGGATGGAGAAGAATCGAAATCAATATTCTAAAACATTTGCCAAGATGCCAGGCAAAAGTGGAGGAGCGAAAAACAGTGCAAGTGTGCACACATATACACACGCACTATTAATAGGCCATTTGGATGCTTACAAGTTAAATGAGGATTTTCCATTTAATGGCTACTACTTCCTTGTGTGCATACTCCGAGAGCTAGGAAATATCGATTAACTTTTTTATGATTTCCTAGAAGAATTCTGGGTCTTAAGAAATGTGAGTAAGTGGTTTTATCACGGAGGACTTATTGTGCTAAACTTCGTTTAATGTTTCCTGGCACAAACATTAAAAATGCTGAGGACTGTTCTGTGTGTCACTTAAAGATTTTCTGAGCTGTACTTCAGATGCAATACCTTGTCTTGTTTTGTAACTCTTCTTTGGTTTTAATGAAACAATACAAACATTGTGATCTGGGATGCAGAGTATCTTTTTGTGTCATAAAGCTTTTTCTTTTTTTTTTTTTTCCACGCTTTCAACAAATTACAGCAATTATGTTAGTATTGCACATTTCACCGGGGTGAAACTTAAATTCCTTTAAATTTGTAAGTGCTTTATTGCAGTATATTTCTAATTGCTGGGCTCGAAGAAAGATTCTGTCCATGTTCATCACATTATTCCTCCTCATGTTTAAGCACTGTGTTTGTAATTCCATGAACAAAGAAACAGCCTGACTGGTGCAGAGTAAAGTGCAAATCTGAAGCTTCATTTCCATAGAGATTTTAACCCTCAGTCTTTAGCTTTTGCCTCTGTTCCATGTGGCAAGGCAAAAGCAAAGTCTTAAATTGGCAAAGTCTTAAATCTGATTCTTCATTGCAACAGTTCATCACTGTCATTCTCGATGTGTATATTTAAACCATGGGACTATTCCCCTCTTTATTTCCCGGGATTCAGAATTGACAGCTGTATGTCAAATTTCTTTCAAAGTTATCATGAGTTTCAAATATACCTATTAGCACCTGTTTTTCCCTAAAAAGCCCCTTCCTAAACACTTGGTGTTTTGACTTTATGTTTTTCCTTGTGTCGTAGGTCTTTAAATACTCTGCACCAGTTTTGCTGTCCAGCTCCATTGTACCATTCCCAGCTAGCTGTCCCTGCCACACACTCAGAGTACAGGTAAGAGTAGATATGGTCCACCCACTACTTATTTCTGAAGAGACATCTAATGCTACAATTCAATATAAGAAGAGGAATAGTAGTTTAAGGTTTAAAATAAAAAAAAAAATAGTATTAGAAAGATGTATCAAACATTTTTAACATCTCATAGAATAGCTCTATTCGTTTCTCTCAGGCACTCTTGAATTATGCAGTCAAATGAATTTCATGTGCTTTAAAAGGCACATCCCCTAGACTCTTTGAAAGGTAGGAAGAAGCTAGTTATAGAATCATAGAATAGTTTGGGTTGGAAGGGATCTTAAAGATCATCTCATTCCAATCCCCCTGCCGTGGGCAAGGACATCTCCCACTAGACCAGGTTGCTCAAAGCAACCCAATTGTAGGTTTAGTTCTCACATTACATACGTACTGAAAAGTTTGTATCCTTTATGTAGGATGTTGCTGTTGTTCTGAGCAACACTTTTGTTAACCCCTGAATATTTCATGATGGTATGTGAGGTACGCCCTGTGTTGTGGCACTTGGAAGGTTAAAGGCATGGACCTGCAAAAGGCTCAGCACTGCCTTTGCATTTGGATGGAAGTGGGGCAATTTTAAACAGACACAGGCCTTTGATGCCCTGAATATATTCCAAGTATATGTTTTCCAGCTAATAAAACTTCATTTAACATAGATGTCTTTACTACGTGTTTCCTAAGTTCTCTTTGATCAAATGTGGAGAGCAGTAATCGCACATCTTAGTAAAATCCATTGTCTGTGCCAGTGTTTATTTTAACAGTCATCTTAAAGAAGCATCCAAGGACAGCTAATCTAAGTAATTAGCAATGTGAAAACTGTTTAGAAATTATGCATGTCATGAAAAAATAATCTTTTACTGTTAGTGATTAATTTATAATTGCCAGCTCATGAATAATATTAATATCAAAATATTGAAAGTCTGGTGCTGAAAAATTGGATCACTTAGCACTGGTAATATGGAAAGAAAAAAACAAACAATGAATCCTAAATCTGTAAATGCGTAAGCATATTTCTGATTTGAATCTTTCATCTCTTAGTTATATCTAGCCCTGCATGTTTGGATTCATCCTTTTGTTTTACATTGCAGCATCTCTTTGTATATTTGTTTTTTTATCTCCCATCAGAGCTCTTAGTTTTATTTGGTGGTAGTAAATCCATACTTGAGTTGTAAGACAATTTCATGTTCCTTCAGCAAGAAGCAGGCCCAGAACACTACTAGATTCCCCATTTGCCTTTTAATGAGGCTTTTATTTTTCCTTTCTCCTTAGTTTATGATGCTTTAAGTTTAGGGACTTTTTTGAGATCTTCCTGTGTGGATGTGGATGGGAAAAACAGTTGTTTCTTGAATGCTTCAGTATCTTGCTCCACATAGGTTATTATTTTTATAAGTAATATTTCTTCTGTAATTAAAACCTTTTAGCAGCATAACAATGTGCTAAAAACCCCTGAACTTCTCTAGCTTTTTTTGTCTTTCTGTGTTTGTCTAGTAAAAGAATAAATGCTTTACATGTGGCTGGATCTGTAAAGCATGTAGAATTTTTAGTCTGCTACTACATAAAACAACATATAGATTTGGATGATGCCCAAACATACTCTGTAAGACCTTCAGCTTTTGTTTAAGGACTGGGCTGTGTGAAGGAACTAATCATTGACCTTGTTTGCTATCAAGGAAGTTTTGGTCTCAAACTCTCCAACTGTGTGTACATAACCAGCCATTATTCAGGTAGAATTGGTGGAGATACAGGAATTTCCAACAGTTCCTAATAGAGTAGCGTTGCCCATATTTTCCTAATGGAAATGGGGCAATCAGTGGGTCTGTGGCTGGCTGGCACGTAACTTAATGTGCTCTGCATCTCACCCACTTTCCTGGCTAACCTGTCTAGGTCTACCAGCAGCATGTGATCTGCACTGCCCTCATCAGGACATCAAGATGCTGGAGCAAGTCCAGCAAAGGGCCAGTGGTCAGCCTGGAGAAGTGTCTCAGCTCATTCTGTCTTCAACTTCTTAATTGAAGAGTATAGAAAACGATGTAGTCAGCCTATTCTAGGAGAGGACAGGACAAGGGTAACAAAACCAGACCATGGTCAGGACAATTCAATTAGATACAAGGTGGGAAGGGAGGGGAATTTCACCATCAGTGTGGTTAAACACTGGAACAGAGGCCAGGAGGGGAGGTGGTATCTCTGTCTTCAGCAATACTCAGTTTGACTGGACACAGCCCTGAGAAACTTGATGTAGTCAGCCCTGCTTTGAGCAGAGGACTGGGCTGTAGATACCTCCAGAAGTCCCTTCCAACACAAATTATCCTGTGCTCCTGAATTGCTCAGTTCCTGGGAAGGTAAAAGGAGCTGCATGTTTGCTCTATAGAATTTAGTTTCGAATGATACAGTGATGTTAATGCCGTTCCGGGTAGTGCCCTATGCTACTGTGGTGCTGTGTTAGAGCCAGACTCTTGTAGCTTTCCTCGTGTCAGAAATTGGTTTGGTTTGCCAATGAACTGTTGTGTCCGAACTGCTGGTTGCAACTTGGCTTCACTGTATCTGTCACCTCTGAGTCAAGTACAAATTATGCACCTGTTTTTGTAAACACCTTGTCTATGGGAACCCTCCTTCTGTGAGTGAAAACCAGTCCCTAGAACACTGATGAGATTGGGCTTTAAATTTCCACATACATTTAATAGGACTAAATGTAGCTTTTAGTCTTCCCATTTATCAAATTATAAATAGAAATAATTAGCAACAAAACTAACAGAAATGGATGATTCGGTCTGACTTCAGTTTTGTGGCTTTATTTAGAAAATATGCAGAGGGATTAATTTTATAGCCCGGAATTAAAAATTAAATTTGCTCTGAAAGAAGAAATTAATGAATGCACTACAGTCAAATCTGGAGCATCTCTGATTTGTTGGATGTTTTATTCACTCCAGCAATTTTATTCTAGTCAAAACGATCCTTGGCATCTGTTCTGAATTGTTAATAGGGAAATAATGCATTTTTAATAACTGCAGCTCTTGCAGTAATCCCTTGCTTGCTCATTTTACAGTGTTCAAAATAGAAATAATGTAAATTCTCTTGTATTCTTCTATTATAAGAATAGTCTTAGGAAGCCTAAACATATAATGTACTTCAAGCTAGTTATTAATTTGTTCCCGTTAGCCCATATGCCTCCTATGTTTGCTATTGTTGTTTTGGTTTTGTTTAGAAAGGTAAAAAAAAAAAAAAAGGAAAAAAATAAAATCCTAGTAATGTCTTTAGTTTGGCTTCTTAGACTCCCCTTCCCCTCCTGCCTCCCCAGTTAGAGCCTCAAAACCAAGATGCTCTAGTTTGAAGCATCGTGAAGTGCTAAATACAGGCTCTAAGTCTGGTGTGAAGGGCAAAGTAAAGGAGATGATGGCACACCATGGAGAGGCTTCCAAAAGGTCCTGGATCCATGTAGACTTGTACTTCAGCTGCTGAGCCTCTTGCTTGACATGGCCGTGCAGCTGGAGTATGGGCAGAGCAAAGCCCAGAGATAAAATGACATTCAGAGAAAGTAAACAATCATTTTGTTCAAAGAACAGCCAGTTCCCAGCATTTTCTAAACCCATCTTCTAACCAAACCAGTCAGTATTTCAGCCTCTCCGTATAGATTCTAGCTACCTTATACTAATAACAGACACCAACTTTTGTGTAACTGACAGTTGTTCACTTGGACGATATCACTTAAACCTTCAGATTCCTTGGCTGTTTACACCACTCTTGAATGTGCAGAGTTCATTCACAGCCTGAGGATAGTTAATCAGACCATCATTGGAGAAGGCCTCCTACTCTGCTGAAATTAGTGAGGCTTTTGTTTGGGTTTGTTTTGTTTTAATGCCCTGTAGCCCTAATGCTGCTGTAGCTGTCAGCTCTTCAGGCTGTGGTGTGATGAATGTTTCAACAGCAGTGGCTGCAGGAATGGCCCACCCAGTAGGACAGAAGGTAGAAGAGTACCCCTTCTTGGAAAAACAAAGTCTTATTCATATCTGTATTTTTGGTATGGATATTTATAGGCTGATATATGCAGCTACAACTGTGCACAGATGTGCTCACTACTAATATCTAAGTGTCTTTTCATCTGTTGTGTTTGTTCATAATGATCATTTCCTTGTTCTAATTTGCATGAGGTGTTGGCTGTCACTCATTCCTTTCTCCATCCACTTTACCTTCCCTCCTCCTAATGTTAAATTAGATGCCCTTATCATTTCCAAAGACCATTTTCAAAATCGTGAAGCTAGAGATTTTTCTTTTCTTTTTTTTTTTTTTCTCCCCAGTGATACCTGTGAAAACAAAATGATAATGCAAAGGATGTTATAGTACCAAAGAAATCCCATCATTTTCTTGCAGTCTCTACCTGCTTAATGTTTAATCAGCACCTCTGGGAGGTAAAAAACATTATTCTGAAAATACATACTTCTCTGAAATTTTAATGTGGAATCTTTGTTTCACCAGGTAATGTTGGCTTACATGCAACAAACCACTGTGTGAAAGGGATAGAAGGGTTGATTGTGCTATTTCTTTTTGTCTGAGCCACTGGTAGGCACTGCAGCTATTGTTACCATAACTGGTTAACACAGAAGCTTAATGTACACTGATGTCGAGCTGATACTGCTTCTATATCGTATTAGAGTGGTTGGGTTTTTTCTGTTTTCTCAAGAGCATGGTGGGAATTTGTGCACGCTGGGCACAGTCGGGGAAAACTGAGAACTTTTCTCTTAGATCCCTGAAAGTGAAAAATAACTATTTACAGATAAATGTGGTTCTTTGCAACTCTCAGTTCACTTTTTTTTTCCCATTTCCCCTGCTTAGATGCATAACAAATATTTTACATGTCCTTCATAAAAGCATCTATAAGGACATTCCACACTACACAGCAGACTCCTTGGCCCTGTGGTAGTTTCCCAGTCAGTGATTAATCAGAGGTGAAGCTGTAGCTGCGGAAGCTGTACTTCAGAATCCTTTGTACTATTGATACCACAAAGTTTTTTATCAAAAAGAAAAAAAAAAAAAAGTTGAATAGGAATCTGATTTCTGTCTGAATAGCAATTGCCTAGCTCTGTAACATAACATGCCTGTGCTCTATCACCTCTCTTTATAACATGCAGAGATTTAAAAGCTTTACAATGTTTTTTTTTTTCATATTGAATGAAAGAGTGAAAGCAACTGAGCTCTGACCACCCAGCGCAATGCAACAAGCTGTGATATGCAGATGAACAAATCAAGCCGGATCCAAACTCTGACCAAGTCAGTGTGAGGTTCAGATGATTACATAAGGCATCTGTGTTTGAACCCTATGGCAAAGGAAAGCTGGCATAATTATAGTAATACTTGTAATTTTCCACTTGATGCCTACGTGATCTAGCAATGCAAAAATGGTGAATTGTGTTCATACACAGCAAGCTGTTTGAAAACAATCAGGAGCTGGCAGAATATAATGAAATTTACTATTTCTTTTTTTATTTTCTTGCTTTTCTTCCTTCATTGTATTCCTTTCCATTCTCCTCCTTTAGCCTGTTATTTAGTTTAAAGGAAATGACCACTTATTGTTGTGTTACTGATAAAGAAGTGACCTCGTACAAGCTTCCTGCCAAGTCGGCACCCCTTCCTCCACCCGCCATAAAGCACATTCTAGCATTACAGATGTAGGTATTCCAAACCGCTTCTTTGTGCCTTCTGGTTTGTAGCACCATTCATGATGCTGGCAACTCTGCATGGTAACAGAGCTTTTGCTTCTACTTTGAAAGAAGGTGGGGGGGAGGAGTGAAGTGCAGATCTGTTAAACATCAGTATTTCTGTATGTAAATCACCAGCCAAAGGCAATGCATCTGTTCTGCATTTTCAGTGGAACATGGGCGGTGAAAATACCTGTGGAAAGTTTCTTTTAAACATATTAAAAATAAAGGAGCTGTGGCCACGGTAGGCTGGGTATGTACATGACTACTTAATGTAATTTTTCTTATGTGTAAAACAGAAACTGCCCTTTCAAAACATCTTTTGCCTCAGAGTTTAAGTGTTGAAAATCCTGTCTCTGAGACTGCAATGGGTTAATTGGATGGTACTTACAAACAAGTTGTGCTATTTGTAGATTTAAAAACAAAAGCAAAACCATTTCAAGCTGAATTTTCCTAATGCTGTTCCCTATGATTCTGTTCCTCTGTCTCTTTTCTTTCTTGCCCCCCTTCTTCCTTGGCAGGGAAGATAATGTCCTGCACCAGTTCTGCTGTCCACCTTCGGGGTCTAGTAGTCCATCTTCAAGATAACAGCGGAGCTCGGGGTCGCTAAGTGTGCAGTCAGTGCCACATCTGTATAGTCCTCTCTCCTCTCTTACTGGTGTGTATGGGACGGACGCTTGCATGGATGCCGTAGGATTCTGATTTATGTCAAGTATGAGTTACTCAGAATGGCACAGCTGTAAATTTTTGCTGTCAATGTTTGGTAATCTCCATGCTTTTCTACAGCTCTCTTCCTTGTGTCCAGCATTTCAAACACATGCAAACTGTAAACAAATACAGAAAATGCACAGTTTATTTTGAACTAAAATAAACAGTACCCTAAGTCTTTAAGTGTACTGTGAGTTTTGTTACTGTATGTACATGGCTGTTTGGCTTGAAGGGTACAAACTAATGTGATTTATTCTCCCCCAGATGTCAAGGATATGGGATAGGAAGGAAACTGTTGCTTAGAGTATATATTAGGTTGTTTTTACTGCCAACAGTCCTAGTTGGTTTCAAGGTTGGGCAAACATTTCATGAACATTACTATATAAAAATTAACCATTCTTCCTTTGCTTTTTTATTATTCTGAGGAACCAGCACATTTTTGTTGATACAGCAGATACTCTAGCTACAAGTGATTACATTGCTAAGCTGCTTTGAGGAATGTCTTCTAATTTCATTTGCCTGTGTTTGTGAAAATCTTGTATTAAACATTAGCAAAAGTGCAAGATCATTACTCATGTACTTCTGTTACCTAATTCATTAAAATATTTTTCCCTAAGCTGTGCACAAAACTATCATCAGAGGCATGAACTTGTAATTGAATGGCCCTGTAACTGCAACCACATAAATATGAATGTTTCTGTGGGTGTCTAACAATAGAGTCCAAGATACCATTGCCTAAAAGGCACTTTTTTGATTACATCTCTCCAGATGTGTCTTGTGGCTCTAAAATAACTGGAGGATTTCTGCTGCTGGATCTTCCAGACTTAAACAGCCCAAGCAGATATATTGGGAAATGGAATTTCTGTGAAGTGGCATTTACTAGCCCAAAGTTAGCAAGAAAGAAAGATTGACTGGGGAAGGGGAAAAATGGCTTGTAAGTCCATTGTTGCTGTCATGAATTAAAATATTAGTGCAGCCTGTCTGGAGCTTATGTAAACGCAGAGGTGGTTGGATGTAAGGTGAAAAGCTGGTATTTATTTGTAGTTATATGTGTCTTTGAGGATGGGATAAAAGGAGAATCACCAGGATCAAGAAGGAAAGACCTGTGAAGGTAGCATGAGGCTCATTCTCGTCCTGAATAATGCACTTTTTAATGAGTCTGAAAGAATCTATATTAAAAAAAAAACAAATACAGGTTGTTTTCCTTTTCTGTTAGATTAGATCTGCTGCTTCTGTCCTTGCTGTTGTTTTCTTGTGCTTGCCTTAGATATGATGGTGAAATATTCAAGGCCTAAGGAATAATTTGCTTACAGAAGGCTAATCTGCCTTTGTGATGTTGCAGATTTGTCTATATCCTTTATTCCGAGTGCAGACTGTAAACAATGTATGGCTTCTTCCGTTATTTGGTATTGAGTGTTCCTTAGTTTCACGTGTTTCTCAATCACTTGGCATTACAATATATATGAAGTACTTTTATTCCCACTGTAAAATTTTGAAGTTATGTATGCAAAAATTGTGTAGTAGGTTACTGCAGTTTGTTTCTCTGGAAGTGCTCCTATGTTTACTGGGCAGGGTAAAGCATTGAAATTTTTGAATGTTGCTCACAATTTTGGTCTTTTAAAGCTGTAATTAAGAGTTTCTCAGAGTTGCTTCCCAAAGATAGAAACAGTAGGAATTTCTGATATTTTGACTTGCTTATCTCTCTCCCAAATGTGTAAACAGTAATTAACTCTCTCTACTCAGTGTACCGAATAGCAGCACTGTAATTATTCTCTTCCATAGGGTAGGACTTGTCCAATCTTTCAATAAGTATCTTTTATATATTTGTGTAAGGGAAAACAAAGAAAAAAGGCTATTATTTCAACATGAAAATTAAACCCACCAACTCCAGGTGTCAGCCCTTTTGCCTTGAAGAGAGAGTGGTTGATTACCCCAAATGTGGTTGTGGTTAATGATGTGTCTTGGGAGAAAATTAAGTCAAGGACTGATCAGTGTTATTAGCTGTGACAGGACTCTATCATTGGCTGTTTCCTATCCGGTAGTTTTCCAATTAAGGGAAAATGGTGTCGTTATAAGTTGCTGGCATTTGAAACAGTTTGAGCTGGTACCCATAGTATCAAATCATGGTTTTTATTCTTCATGGAGCAAATAGAGAAGCTGACCTTCTCCCACGCAACAAAAAGTCAGAAATGCAGAAGTAAACATTCTCCTGTTTAAATAAATCATGACTGGATAAATAAAACATGCTGTGAATCTCAGGATTTAGCACTAAAGCCTAGTAGGGGTTCTCTTTTAGGTAACCAGAGTTTAAAAGTAGATGACCTAAATGCTGCACATTATTATAAAACAGAAAAAAGGTACCAGTGGAAATATTTCCTTCTTCCTCCAAACTCTTAGCTAAATTTGCATTGGCTTTGTGAAGACTGTCCTAATGTGTATTCTAGTATGGAAGGTGGAGCCGAAATGGCTTTTTTTTTTTTTTTTTAATAATTTATTTTATTTTTATATACCAAATTTATTCATCCAGGAACTCAAATGACTGAAGAAAAGCTGCTGCTTTGGGAGAACTTAGTTTGGAAATTTCTGCTTTAGCACCCTCAGGCACCTGCACCTGTTAGGATCAGGCTGTTTTGTTTTTCTTCTGCAATGTGGCATTCTCTTTTGCAAGCATATTCACCTCTTCCATACTTCTGGCAGAAATAAGTGGGGGAGACTTCAGTTTTGGAGAGCCGATACTGACTTGCTGTAATTTTCTGCACACATATTATTTTCTCTCTGTAATGGGCGGTGGGAAGGCTTTAGAATGGCTCTGAGCAGTACGTGTGGACAGTCTGTGTTCAGTTGTATGTGGATTTTTAG
This sequence comes from Megaceryle maxima, assembly GCA_024605025.1. Lineage (NCBI taxonomy): Eukaryota > Metazoa > Chordata > Aves > Coraciiformes > Cerylidae > Megaceryle > Megaceryle maxima. The sequence continues at coordinate 61,932 of JANHGN010025599.1, read as the reverse complement.
GTACCGCTAGATGGAGCAAAATAAACAGCTCAACGGTGATAAATGAGACACGCATCTCCCAAAGCAGACTTTAAAATAACTTTTAACTAGCCGAAGCAAAACATTGTGTAACATGAGGAGGAGAAAGAATCCCTTGAAAAATGTAGTAGGGTGTAGATCTTCAGCATGACTGAAATCAGGCTTTTAAAACTTTCCCGTAGCCATTCCACCAGCAGTGGAATTGAATGTGGATTGCCACAATTGCAAGCAACTGAAGATTCATCATGAGTTTGAATAACGTATATAGTTTATGGAGGAAGCTCCTTACTTGAGCAGAGGATGGGAGAACGTAATCTGCTGATTGAGACTGAAGTGGAATTGAAGCGCAGCATTTGAGGTGACTCATAGAGGTCATTGTCAAGAGGTGGGGACTTCGCTGCTCAGTGAGCAGGGTCAGAAGACACTGCCTGAAAAGGCTCAGTCCCCTCTGACTCCTCCTGACTCTCAGTTTTGAAAGGGTGACATTCATATTACGTAACATCGATTTGTCAAACGGACCATTTTGAAGGGCAGCACTGAGTCCTTTTCACCTCAAATACTGAAACAGAGCAGGAAATTCTCAGAAAATGTAAACACAAAAATATCTACACAAGCATCTATGAAAGTACTTAATATCTTGACGTTAGAGAATTTTTTCAGGTCTTTTTCCAGTAGTTGACTAGTTCCTGAAATGGGGGCTAGAGGGAGCTCCAGTTCAGCCTGTCTCAAAGCGGTCGCAGTCAATCCTTACCAGTATGGCCTGGTTCCTGAAGCTGTATATGAAAACAAAGGAGGAAGCCGTCTATTAGTGAGCATTTTTGCATGCTGTTAACCCTGGACGTGAAATATATGATGATATGGAATGACAAAACAGATATGATTGCCAGCATGTCCTACAGTCAATGTTGTTTATGTATTTTTATCATTATTATCATAAAGACATTGTTTGCTTGCGTAGTTTGGTCTGCCTCACCTTTCTAAGATGGAATGCATACTATGGTCCGGGGAAGGTGCATGTCTTTAACATGTGAATATGGGGCATTATACATCCTATTGTCAGGTGGTCATGTTGAAAGGAGTATAAGAACAAAACAAATGTCCAGAGATACTTCTCCTAGGCTCCAGTAGACTTTTGGCAAGAAAGTAATCTATTGGTGATGTCTAGTAGCTTTTTCAAATAAAGAAATTAATAATGACTATTTTAAAAGCATGGAACACTTTCAAAACTGGTAGATAGAAGTTTATGCTGTCAAAGCAGCAGAATTTCTAGTTCTACTGTTCTACCTCCACTGAATTAATTGTCATAACTCAGTCCAGGGCAGCACACCTGTATGTACAGGGCATTTGGCTTTATGAACCTTTTCTCTCGTGTAGGTTCATTTCACATTTTCTTTTCACAGAATGGGCACAGCAGTTGCTCAGTACTGGGTGGGGAGTCAGTGAGCAGGAGCAGCTGGGAAGAAAGCTTGAATCATAAGCACCAGTAAGATCTGAATGTGACTTAGCTGCCTCTCCTGCCTGGTGCAGGACACTTGGCCTTCCTTTCCAAAAGGACTGCCTGGATGAGCCAGGGAGTGAGCTCTGTGCTTGGGGGGGCCAGTTCCTATCTGGGATCAGGGGATCACTCATTCTGATGGGCTGATGAAAATGGGTAAAGAGGAGACAGAACTTGAGTCAATCCAGGAGGAGAAACAACATCTAATGAGTACAGTGAGAGTTTTTCCTGCCTCTGTCTGGATCAGACTCAGTCTGTGCTCTCTGGTACTCGCTGACCTTTTCTGACTCAGTTCCACTGCCATTCCATTTCTGCTCCATAACGCAGAGATGTTTGGTTATGGACACTTAAAAGAAACTGGAGACCTTCTTGGGGATGGGAAGGACTCACTCAGAGTGAGCTATTTTTAGTTTTCACAGCAGAATGCTACAGGGTCAGAAGGAAAGAGTAGCCTTTCGGCTAATGCGTTGTTTTGCGTAGTAAGTGTATTGCAAAGGTTTGGGTGCTCATTAAAGACAGCTTCTGTTAAATAAGGCTGCTAATTAGGGTGGGAGTTTCCAAGGACCCTGGCTTCCTCCTTTGTGCTCAACTGACATCTTTATCTGCAATTAATATTTTACCTTGGTCATTTCTGTAAAATATGAGTGTTGCTGTTTTCTCTTTAGAGTTGTGGATGAGATTTTAGAAAATTCAAAAATAATTATCTGTATTTGCTAAACAAGCTGGGAAGATGAAAATTAAATAACCAAAGACCATTTCTTCCCACAGTTCTGTTTACTTTCCATATTCAAGTCACAATTTGGACAGAGTATTTTTCATGAAAAATACATTCCTTTCTAATTTCTAGTGTTTCAAGCAAGTGCTTTTGTTTCTATACCCATTAGAGTTATTTGTTTTTCTTTTTACATTATTCGTATGTTCTTTGGCCTTTAATGATTTGTGGCTGATGCATTCATAGAACAAATGCATAAAATCAACCCAATTTATAATCTGATAATGTAAGCATTTTTTCCTAAAGAAATTACATCACATTTCATTCACCTTCAAATTTTTTTTTCTAGCTGATCAGTAGAGCATTGCACACCTGAAAATGAGATAGTATTGAAATCTACTTTGCTCTCTACCTCAGTTAAATTCATCTTTATGGAGAATTCAATTAGTTGTAATTGATATTTTAAGACAAGACTTTGCCAGAGGCTGGTGTAATACCGATAATTAATCTCGATCAGGAAATGTTACTTAAATAATTTTATTTTGCAATCGTACAAGCAGTGTTATTAATCAGGCAACGCGTATCCTGACATTGGGAAGAATGGGCAGCTAGCCCACTGCTCAGCCTCTCTGGTGGAGCAGATGTTTCTGACAAACAAGTTTGTTTGCTTGTTGGTCACGAGGTGTCTGATTAAAGTCACTTCGCTCAGCCCTGTTCTTTGTTGGCTGATGAGCTCTCAGCTGTGCCCGCTGCTCTCAGCAGGCCCGGGAAACCACAAGATTGCTGTTTCTGCCTCTAGGATTCAGCGTGAAATTGAGGTGCTCTCCACATGTGTTTAGCTCTTCAGAACCCCACAGAGATGTCTTCTGCTTTATAGTCAGACTTTATTAGTGAAGGCTCTTAATTTTTTGTTTGTTTTATTTTAGGGAGACCAATAAAAATAAATATCTTTAATTTAGCGCTGCCAAAAGATACTGGATGCCAAGAAAGATGTGAATTATAGCAGTTCTTCCTACAGACTGCTTGGTTTGATTGCTTCAGGGCAAGAAAATAGCTGGTGCGTTTGAAAATAAAACTGAAAACAACTGAGTAATAGGCATTGCCAACTCATTTAACATTTTTCATCAAAGACTTAAGGATGATGGAAGAGCCAACAAGGGAGGCAAAAGTTTAGGTGTGTTAAGTGGAGCAACAGGAAGCCTGTCACTTTATTACAGATGACACTAAATGAATCCTGAGCTTTGCTTTCATGTTTCATTACACGCTTGTCTTAGCCACAAAACTCAGTCCAGATTGAGAGAGTCCGCATTTAGCTTAGCCCTGGATAGGAACCTTTGGGGAGCAGTTTTTATTAGTGTCCACGTAAGATGCTTTATCTGTCAGAAGTTGGAGTGGTAAAATAGATAGCTGTGGAGGCTAGAACTGAAGATGAGGTGGTGTCTGCTCTATCCAGATGTGCAAGTTTCTGCCAGTTGTTTGTCTCATCTAATTCTCTGGTAGTGAAAAGTTAAATGGTACAATAGTCTTTGGGTAATGAGTATGAAGTTGAAGAACAGGGAAGATTGATTTAGAGCTTATTCTTTTGGTACTTTGACATGTTCCTTCCATGTTCTTTGTGTTTTAAGGGCTTTTCCAAAACAATTTCATAGTATTGTGTGTGTATATATATATATACACACACATATGTAGCATTTTCACAAGTGTGGTTGTCCTCCAAACACATACAGCTGCACCCGGATGACAGTTGAAACCTTTGGCCCTCTCAGACACATTTGGGACTCCAGAGTCTGATTTCTTGGTTTACGTTGAAGCTGTACATGGGTACAAAAGCACCCTGAAGTGGTCTACTGGTCTACAGTTTGGAACTTAGAGTGAATATGGCAATCACTTGTGAACTCTGATGTTATGCAAAGTATGTAGTCATCTACTTGTTGGTTTCAACTGACTTCTATGATATATACATACAAATATATAAATATATGTTCATATTTTAAATCTGTGACACACTCACTCTGGTATTCTGGGGTTTCTAAATGTTGGAGAAGAGCCCCTGCAAAGTGAGGGTGAGGGGAGGCAGAACCCCCCAACTTGTGCTCCTGTAACTGCCCTCGGTGAAACCCAGCACTGGTGTGGAAGAGCCTGGAGCCAACAGGATCCGTCCAGTACTGTCAAGGCAGTGCCTCTCTCAACTTCTCAGGTTTGCTTGGAAGTCCGTGTACCTCTGTGAATTTGCTCAGGACACTTGATAAATGTAAACTGCCAGTCAGCTGAAAAATCATGTTTCCTTTCCCTTGACTCAGTGGCTCTGTAGCTTCCCCATCCTGCCTCCAGCATGCCCACTACTAACCCTGCTGTTGGCTGTTGTGCCACAGATGTGCTGACATAGCTCCACTTATGCTTGTGTTCAGATTCTGTTGTGGTTTGCTGGTTGTGTGTTATCTAACTTAGATTTGTAAGCCTCCTTTTTTTTTTTTTTTCCCCTCAGAAAACAGTGATGCTTTTAAAACAATCTAACCCCATTTTCATTTTAGTAGGTTTGTAGCCTACAGAAGGATTAGAATTACTAAAACATTTACTGTTCATGTGCAGTGATAAAAAGGTTGTTTCCTGTATCTAAAAGAAGCATCCTAGCCCTTGACCGACTGATACAGTGCACTACAGCTTAAACCATTGACTCTGTCTATATTAATACCTCTGTCAATTTTCTTTTCCTGAAATGCTGAAATGAATACAACGGATTCAGCTTTGCTGAGCAATAGGCAAACAGCACATTGATCACGGGTCTTTGAATGCACTTAACAGCTTGTGCAATTCTCTTACATTTCCTGGGAAACAAAAGGGTCACGCACATTGATCTATAGTATCTTGTAATCTGCCACTGCCTGTTAAATATGAGGCAATCAAAGAAATACGTCATTGACGAGAAGAGAAATAATCACTGACTGCAACGGAATGTATTGTAATAGGTTGAAAGTCATGAATTCTGCAGTGGTAATACTGATGTTTCGGGCAGCCACAGGAGCAAGCAGCTTTGTGGTGGTACGTGATGAATGAGCTTCTGGCAGCACAGGCTGTGGCTCACACTGCCTGCGGGTCTGTGCAGGGGAATAGGGCTCTCTGAGCCTTTTGTTTTTCTGTACGTACGTGAGCATTTGCAGTATGTGACCTACAGGGAGGTGCCTGCAGCATCTGGTAGGACATGGAAACCACTTCAGCTGCAGACTTCTCTCAGGGTGCTTGTTCTGAACTGGGGATTTAAAATCTGCTGATGTGAAGATGAAAAACAAACTCTAAGTTAAAAACCAATAGGAAAAGTGGAGTAGAGCCTGTCACTGAACCACACTCCTGTGGTGCAGCCATGACCTGCTCCATGCCAACAGACCTTTTAGGCTTTGAAGTGCCTGTGATCATGATCTGCGTGAAGGAGATATACCCAACAGAAATAGGGTCTATTTTAAAGGATGAAGTCGTAAGTCTCTGCTCTTAAGATATAATGTAATGGGGCCAATTTGGTGTGTTCATTTTTGTATTTGACCTGATGTTGTGTGTTTTACTTCACTGCATCACTGCTGCTCAGAGCTGCTACTAGATGTTTTAGGAGGATAGTAGTAACACTATAACTTTTAAAAGGACATGTTATATTCAAACACGTTTTAAATTACACATCCTTTTAGGTTTACTCAACGGCCTTTGTTTCCTGATATTTTTCATTTAAGTGATCTCAAGTGCCATACAAAGATACTTTCAGAATTTAGATCTTTGTGATATCTGGGTGGATACTGGTGCAGAGTTCCCTGCTATCTATAGTGGAGGTGCGGTGCTTTTTCCTTGTAGATGGTATGATTTTGCTTACACTGTGGATAAACAGTCACACAAAGGATAGCAGTTAGCCTAACTTGGTTACTGTGAGTGCTTAATTCACAGTAATCAAGAAACCTTAAACATAATTTTAAAGCATTTTCAGATTTATGACTTATGAGCATCACTTTCCTTGCAGAGGATACGCAAACAGAAAGAGGGAAAGGCAGCTGCTTCTGGATGGTAGGCACACATGAGAACTTTCAATGGAGAGTAAGTTTGTCCAGGCATATTGTTGAACAAGATGTTTTCAGACACTTCAGTTCTCAGATTACATCTGCATGCTGGACCTCTGCCTCACAGAGGATTAAACAGAGATCTGAAAACTTTAATGTCTTCAAATTGAATTATATACAATTGTCTGCTGCTATCAGCAATGTGCTTTCTCTTCCTTCTTTGGAAAACCTCAATTCCCATGTTGCACGTATGGGTTGGTTTTGTTTTCATGGTGCTAAATTTAAGCTGGAAACACTAGTGAAGCTTGTTAATAAACATCTGATCTTGATGTAACTCTGGGAATAAGTGTAATTTAAATGATGTCTTTACTTCTAACAAACCCAAAACCACATCACTGCAGTATTCTGATATGAAATCAGTTCCTCTGGCAAGACATCACCTTGAAAAACAATGCTGATTAGATGTTCAGTGGATAATAAGCTCTAAACCATTTGTTGTCATGAGGGTGGTTCCTTGATAAACATGTTTTTTTATTTTTTTCAGATTTCAGGGCTTGGGGGACTTACTGTTCCTTCAGAAAACCAGTTAGAAGACTGGGATGCCTCAATACAAGGCATACACGATTGGTGTGAACTCTGAAACTATTATGAGATGTGGTGGTGAGAAGCCTTAACCAAGGTAGTTAGCCTTCATTGCTGGAGTTAATCTAGCTGGTGGGAGGTTTTTAAAATTAATTTTTCAAATAATGTCTTTCACTGTACAATGTGTTATGACAAAACTGAAATCACAGCATGTCTTGAAAAGTAAGTTTCTCCAAGTTTTCCTGCTGTTACTCTTGCAGATTGCTCTAGGAATGCAGGCCCCAGCTTTGCAAGCACAAACTCATCTTTATTTAATATAATTCTGTTGTCGCTGTACAGAAATTTGGGATTGCTTTTGCACAGTCTTCTCAAATTAATAAAGCCAGCTGAGCTTGCTAGTCTGCCTATTTCCTCATGAATTTTAGGTTCATGTCAGGATGACTTTGTTTCCTAGACATTGCTTTTCTTATAGATTTAAAATCTCTTTGAGAGACTGTGATTATATTTTGATTTGGAAAGCATGTTAGAAAAAATGAGTGATTGGACATGCTTATGTACTGAACACTCCCCATATCAGGACAGAACCCTGTGATGGAAAGGGAAGCCTCCTGAAGGAGAAAAAATAGAAGAAAAATTGTGCACATCACAGATCCCAACTCAAATTCAGTTATGTTTCTAGTATGCCAAGCAGAAAAGTGTGCTCAGAATTTTCCTAAAGCTCTTGTTTTTCTCTGATCTGTTTCTGTCTTTGAAGCAAACCTCTTGGACAGTTAGCTATGGGGTGTCTGGAAGAGATGCAACAAAAATCTCTTTATCAGTCAGTTGGTTTTCTAAACAATCAGTTGCCTGCTTAGATGTGTCACCCAGAATTAACTGTTAGCAACCTGGGAAAAGGAGCTGTGTTCTGCGGACAGGCAATACAGGGCTTTCCAACCTGGATCTCTGCAAAACCTCTACACCCAGCAGAGCTCTGCTTGGGAATCTAAGTCATTCAAGCCCCAAGCAAGGAAAGCTTTTGATTTCTAAAAGCAGCATTAAGCATGTATTTAAGTACTTTCTTGTCTAAAGGATTCATTAAAATATTTGGAGCGCAGTGTATGAGAAGAGAAAAGTAGAAGCAAGGATTTCAGTGGTATTGTTTAAAGTTCCTAGTCCTTCCTTCTGAATGCTGCCTTTTCTAGGTGAACAGTGCCAGTTCTGTCAGTAGGCTGTTAAATGGTATATACAAAAGAAAGGCTTCATTCAAACTCTATTTTCAGGTTTTGTTCCAGTGACTAATATCAATTGGGTGATGTTTAGTTCTGCCCTACTTAACCACACAGTTCTGCGGAAACCTCTGGAGTTGGGCTGTTCTACTTGTAGATCTCTAGCTCAGGCAGGCTACAGTGAGACAGCTTTTCTGAATTGAATCCACATGTGAATGTAGCTACCAGAATCATTACAGGTTTCCTGAGACCTTCTGCCTTTGCAACATACCTATTTTAAGATTGTGGTGTGTCCCCCAAGAGAAACAAACAATAACACAGTGATGAGTTGGTGAGACCAGTGGGTCAGAATAGTTGTGCTGCACCAGAGCAAACCTCTGTCTGGGCCAGCACCCAATCTGTGACAGGGATCCATTGAAGTGCCACGGCAGGTGTATAGGAGTAGGACAAACATGGTGTTATACAAGCCTGCCTTCAGTTCTTGAATATATCTTGATTCACTTGTATTGCACTAATTAATGCAGGACACAGCTGCACATCTGATAAATGATGCTCCAGCCAAAAGACATTACAGCAGAACTTCTAGCCATATATCCATCAGATTCCTCCTAATTTCTGGGAGGAGCCCAAGCTTTTCATTAGTTTCTGGTCCATGATATTCAAATTAAAATTTCCCACAACTTGATCCTTCAGGAACATTAGGTGAAGGGCTGGGTAACAAAAGCATTGCTGGCCACTGGGTCCCTTGTGGTCAGGGCAATTCTGAGGTTTTTTTGGGAGTGTGACCTCCCTGATGTCTTGGCAGATCTCTGGGCAAAGCGAGGATCCACTAAGGAGGGGGAACTCGAGCTGAGACGATGTGCTGAGCAGAATTTAGAGGGGGGGTGGGGTGGTGGGGGACGGGGACTAAAATTAACGCAAATGTTATGTTAGTACTTTTTTGTGTTAGTTCTCTGTAAAGTAACTTCACCATACAGTGAGTGCTTTGGAAACTGGGTCACTAATCAACTAATGAAAGGGGAACAGGCTGAAGATGACCCAGTGTTCTGCACGTCATTGAACTGCAGCATTCTGAAGAAGGCGTGATACTGTGCAGCCCTTGATTCTTTGGTGATTATGCCTTTCACTTGTAGCTAAAAACATGTTGGGTGTCAACCTGGACATCCTGGAATCCTACCAGTACTCATGGAATTGACTTAACAGCAAGTTCATACAGAATATGAAGGGGTGATTCTGCTTGATGATCAATGGAATGGCTGGAGTATAATTTCCAGTTTTGTTTCTCTGGGAGGGTGTTATTCTGCCCAAGTATGATCCTTCTGTTGTCTTCTTTTTGCCTGGTATGAGCAGATGCTTTGGGCTTACCTACCAAATGGAGTACTGAGGCTGGAATCATCAGTGCTAGGTTTCAGACCATCCTCAAGCAGGGGTAAATACTGTCAATTAATGAAGCTGCACGTTGGACTGTAAAGAAAAAATTTAGTCCTTCTTTGTAACAGAACATGTGGAGTGTCGCAGCATTAGCCTGCAACGAGCAGGGTTCCCTTTCTCCTGCGTGCTGCTGGTTCATATGAAGAAACTGTGACAAGCAGCAATTATTCACTGAGCAATATTTAGCACAGTGTCTTAAATATTTAATATATTATTCTGCATTCCTTTCCTCAGCATTAAAAAGCTGCAGTACCCTACTGCTTCTAGCACAAAAGGTTTGATAGAGCTCAGAGTTGTCTTTTCTCCTCAGACACACGCACTTGGAGTTGTCATCTGCAGATGGCATCTTTGTACTGTGATGCTCCAAGGGAATTTTGCTTCTTAGCCAAAAGATGATATACTTAAATAGTCTTTTCTGGGGGATCAAGCTGTGGGTTTGCTTCAACTACAATTATTTAATCTGCCACCATTGCACATTTTCATGCCAGAAGAATATCTTGGCTTGTCTCAAATTGGAAGTTTCTCTTGCTGTTCACACTACGTCTGCTTACGATGCATAGCTACATGCAGTCTGTGTCAGCAGTAAGATAGGCAGTACTGTGGGCTCATTTATCCTCTGCTTAAGAGATAATGAAGCAGTTGTGGCCATCTGCACTGATGGAAGTGGACTGCTCCTGGCCCAGCTTAGCATTAATCAGTTGGACTGAGCCCACAGGGCTGGAAGTTGCCCTCGGGATGCTGAGAAGGGGGTGCAGTCGTGCTCAGCTAGCACTATGTGAGGACTCTCTCAAAAATAGCCACTCAACATAGCAAGAACCTCCATGTAACTTTGCACTCAGTCAAGAAAACTAACAAGTACTCTGTAAAAGGTTTATAGTACAAATACTGTGCTGGGCTGCTAGAATTATGACAGTCTGTCAGCAAGAGCATAGCTCCTGTGTCATTCTGTTACACTGGTGCTTACCAAAATCACTTTGACATCTTAGAAATGTCTTAATGATTTCCACTGTCACTGTTCCATGCTGAGAGAGATAATAGTTTAAATTATGGTCTTTGTAATGCTCTCGCCCAGCTCAATAACACTCCTTATCTATTATCACAGATGAGGAAAGCAAGATTTGGGATTGTCAGTTCTTCAGAGTATTCATCCTCTACTTTCTCTATGTCCATATGGTGTAAGGAACTGCACCTTATGCAATTTCAGAAGTAATCTTCAAGGTGACTGATTTTTGTAGTTATGAAAACCAGTTTCTTTCATCACAATACCAGCAAAATAAAGCAGCACTTGTTGCTTCAGCTTCCAAGCAGCTAATTGTGTGTCTCACTTAAATGTGCTAAAGCCTTTTGGATTATGATCTTGTAAATAGCCAACCGTCTAGGAATCTTGTACCCTCAGGTTTGCTGAATACACAGGGGCACATAACAGTTTTTCTAGCCTGTGGCCTTGATTTTTGCTTCAGGGCAGAACTCTTGACTAGAATTGTATTTACTCTGTTTGTCTCTGGATACCTAAAGCTTACTGAGCAAGACAGCAGCTGTCTGAACTTTAGACTAATGGTTTCTTGGTAAATACTTTCTTCTGCACAGGACACTGCAGAAGTGGGCTTTGTATGATTGCTGTGCTAGCTGATGGAAATAGATTCCAGCTCTAAGCCAGTCTGTAAGTCAGGAGTTGTTGCGTATCCATATTTTGTACAGTTCTTTTAGTCTTGAAAGAGGTTGTTATTACCAATAATTACACCTATTCATCATGTTTCGTGATGACCATGTTAGTGCAAAATAATCCAACGGGGTACATCCCCATGTGCCGAGTTTAGTTACAGTTCATGCAAGGATTCCTCTGCCTTTGCTCTAAAATGACAAGAATTTGCATGACCAAGAGATGTCGTTCAGATGTCGTTCAGCTGACTCATTGGTGAAATCAGTACAGAGTTCCTCAATTCTCTACCTAGAAGGACCTTGCAAACTCCATGGAAACAAACTCAAGATACAAAACGAACCACAGGGTTTGTTCAGAGCATTGCCCTGATATTTCAGGATAGTTCTGCAGTTTGTTCTCTTCTCTTTAGTGGTGGCATAAGCCTAAGGTCAATATTCAGCCAATTTCTTGGGCATAGTTCTAGAGTTAATAGCAGGGTTTTCCTTGTTTTTGTTTAATTTCTTGTGTATGTACAAAGTGGCAATAGTACATGTATAGCCGAGTCTGTTACATTTTTAAGAGCTTTATCGTTGGATAGTGTATAGGTTTCTTTATGGAATACAAATCAACTGAGTCAGTGCCTATTAGGAATAAACAAATGAGATCGTTAGACCTCCCTGCTTGCTTGCTTTAGAGAAGTCCAATATTTTTTCCTGCCCAGTTAATTTGTTAAGAAAAGCAAACAAACAAACTTTGTTTTGAATTACCCTGAAGTAGATTTTTTTTTTTTTTTTCTGAAACAGACATTCCTGACATTACTTTGTGTAGAATGAGATATTTTGTTGGCTGTAGCTTAATGATACTGTGTTCAGGATTTGGGCTATTTTTATGTTTTAAATTAACTTTCCATCTCTGAGCACTTCTTGGAAAGAAACCAAAAGACTTAAATAGGATTTTAGATGTAATGAAAGAAGGGGACTGATTATGTGATTATACTAAAATTATGCTCTAAATTCAATAAGAATTAACTAACTTTCTGTACTCCAGATCTTTCAATAGTTTTTTACATTTGATTTCTTCTGTCTCTAATAGCTTTTTTTTTTTTCTTGGCCACTAAACTTTGTTTTTTGTGCTGTCACTCTACTCCTGAAGTTTTCCACAACAGCAAGTTGAATCTGTGGCTGGGTGACCAGGTTAAAAGGCTGGACTTATAACTTCTTCTGGCTGTGGAACCTTCCAGAGGGCATAACTTGGTTCCCATCCTGCTCTCCCATAGAGATCTGTTGGTGGCTCTCCTGCAGGGAGAGTTCTTCAGTTCAACTCACGTAGCTTTCTGTGTGTTTGACCCTGTTTTCTTATCTGATCTTCACAGAAGAAAATCAGTAATGTCATTCTCCATAGGGAAGATTCTGATTCTGTATTGGACTGGAGAATTTAACTGTGTGAGGTTGGGAAGCTTAGAACATTGGGACTTTACCCTAAGAGACCCCATCATCAGCCTCTGAGCTCCCTGGTGACACCCTACGGGGGCCAGAGCTGCAGCAAGGTCTCTTCGTGCTGTGGGCTGCCCAACGTGTACATAGCTTTTTTAAACCACGTGAACATTTGAAGCACTGCGCTGCTGGTGGGACATGCTGGGCACACTGGCAGCTTTTGCGGCTCTGTGGTGCCAGCTACCAGATCAATTAGATGTATGGCTTTTTGTGTTTGGAGCTTTCTAACTATGGTTAATAGGGACATAAATGGTTACTAATTGTGTGCTGAGCTGCTCTGAGCAGCAGCAGCAGGGAAATTTCTCAAAAACTATCTCAGTAAAAACAGCACCTTTCAGCCATGTTTGAGAACAGCCCCAGGATGGATTTTTTTGCTCTAAGAACTCTTGTTTTTCCCATGTCTTTAAAAATTCATGCATCTCCCTACAGAAGCTTTTGGTCCCTGAGGTGTCCATCTTCAGAAAGAAAATGGAGGTATTTTTAATGAAGCTGTAATCCTGCTCCTTGTGATTGCAGGAGGAGTCCCTGAGGTCACAACGTGCTCAGTGTCATTCGGCACCACAGTCAGGGGTGCGCTGGGGTGGGGGCTAATCAGCACTGCCTCCTGGCTCATTATCATCTCTTCTTTATGCGCAACGTATTGTCGCTGCACAAAGACGGAGTCTGTTAAATATTTATTTATAGTAAGAAGGGCCAAAACTGTTCAGAGAAGATTCCTTTTTTTTAAAATCTGTGTTAAAAGCAAGGCAAAAAAAAAAAGCAGGCTCAGGGACCAGGTTGGCACCTCCACGGCACACTGTGTTAAGCAGTAAACTTAATTATAAGTAAATTAAGTTCACCCTTTGCAATTGTTAAACTAACAACGAGCCATAAAGCCAACATATGTAAACCTCCCCCTCAAAATTCATTGCTATTCAGAAATCTTGAACTCAGGAAGCAAACAAATTACGGGGTGGAATAAGCTCCTAAGAGCTATTTTTAAGCTTTAGTTAAAAGCTATTTGGACAATATGGATTGTTGGCATTCCTGTACAGCTAATTCTTGCATATGCTGCATTTATGACCTCCTCCCTTCACAGCCCTGTTGATTTTTGTAAACATTACTTTTAATCCCACGATTACTGGTAAAATTTACCATTGCTTTAGGAATACCTGCTGTAAATGTAAAGAATGCAATTCTAATGCTAATTTTGTGAACCTCCATAGACCATACACATTTATGACTATAGGAGCAAAGGTCGGTCTGTGGCAGTTTGTGTAAGGGATATAAATGGATAAGTGTATTTAAAAATTATTTCTAACATGATGATGAAATGTTCATTATGAGGCTTTGGCTAATGTATTATTACAGCCTGTAGAAAAACTGGTTTCACCCTAAAAATTTGACTCTATTTCATATATGTATCTATAATAAACCTTAAGTTATATTGAGAGCACGTCTAATTAGTAATATCATACTACATGTTAAAATATTGCTGCGTAATCATAAGCATGGTTGCAATCACCTCAGTACTTACAGTATCTTAACTAAACTTTCTGCTGCAATACATCTTCAGGACAACTCAGCAGTTGCCTTTTTGGGTAGAGAACACAAAGCCACAGAATGTAAGGATGACTGTTCAATGGGTGAATAAATGGAGTAATCTGATGCCCAGTGTAAGAAAAGCCATCAAGAGGGAGAACTTCATGAGGCTCTCGCACAAAACTTTTTCCCAGCTCCCTCTTCCATGCAGCTGGGCTATTTTTGCTTAGTGGATCTATTAAGAATGAAAGCAATGGGGCCAGGAACATGCACTTGTAAGGTGCACAGGGTTGTTCAAGGAACTACTGGAGAGGCAGTCCAGCAGAGGCTACACAGATGCTGAGGAGACTGGAGCATCCCTGTGATGAGGAAAGGCTAAGACCTGGAGCTGTTTAGCCTGGAGAAGACAAGACTGAGAGGGGATCTGATCAATACTCATCAACAGCTAAATGGTGGGTGTCAGGAGGACAGGCCCAATCTGTTTTCAGGGGTTCCCAGCAGTGGCAGGACAAGAGGTAATAGGCACAAACTTGAACATAGGAAGTCCCATCTAAACACGAGGAACTTCTTTACTGTGAGGGTGATGGAGCACTGCAACAGGCTGCCCTGGAAAGGTGGTGGAGTCTCCGTCTCTGGAGACATTCAAAGCCTGCCTGGACGTGTTCCTATGTGACCTTTTCTAGGTAAACCTGCCTTGGCAGGGGGAGTGGATCTCCAGAGGTCCCTTCCAACCCCTGCCATTCTGTGATTCTTCTGTGATCATGTGTTGGTTTATGTACACTGACCTACGATGCTACTCTTCACCAGTCAGTCTTCTGGTGAGGACATTTTTTGCACCTTACAATTACAGTCCTAAACTAAGCATCAACTTTAATTTCACAATTAGCTGAAAAGCAGTTCATGCTCAGGGACAAATTTCAGTAAACATGATCAGAGTGTAATCAGAGTAATCAAGGAGGGTGCTTGTACTGCATCAAATTGTCAAGCATCAACAGATGTCTTAAGTTTCCAAAGGCAGGCTGTAATACATGTGTATGCTGGTATCTTCCAAGGTTCCCTGCTGATACGGGTGACATCATCTGGGGTTTTACTGCTGTGTACACACAGTGCAAGACTGAATGTAGAAAACGGGTTCTGGAAATACTTAATGTAATGGTGCATACAGTAGAAGTTGTGTCATAGAACAAAGTATTGACGTTCACCTAAAACAAATAGGGAAGGGTCAAGTGCTTTTAGAATATTGAAAATGGATCAGTTTGACTAGTTCAGAAAAGTGTTTCTGTAATTCCCCAGTGTATAGGAAATGGCTGCTGGGGTTTTTGTTTGGGGTGGTTGTTTGTTTTGGTTTTTTTTTTCCACATCTATTCTTAATGGTATGCTAAGTATTATAAAATGTGAATAAAAAGGAAGAAAATGTAGAGTCATTAAGCATTTGATGTTTAAGGACATAGCATTTTTGAATACTTTTAATACTTTACAATTTTATTCTTTTGCTATTGTCTCAGGACTTCACTGGAAACAGGAAGCAGCATCTCAACTGACCCACTCAGGTACTGTAGTTATACAGGTGTTAATTTTAGGTTTGAAATAATAGAAATTATGTCTGTTCTGTATCAGCTGTACAAGGCAGAACTGTATCTTACAGTGCCAGCAAAGGCATTGACAAAATAGCTGGATTTTTCTGTATAAGAGGTGATAATTCATTCTCTTCCAGGATTTCAAACTTGAAATTCAGTTCTGCCTTCAGACAGTGTATTTGTTCTCAATGGACCATGAAGAGGAGGGAGGGAATGTGCATTTGTACACACATGGGCAAACCATCTCTCACTCGGATTTTTATAACCCTGGACTGTGCTGAAAACATTTGACCTTCCCTGGCAGTTTTATACTGCTTTGAATGAATAATACCAATCAAGTTGAAATGTTGTTCATGTTTTCCATTGCTCAGCATTTTGATAAAAGCACGTGTATAAACTGCAGAGGGTACTGTCATATGAGTCATTGCAGCAACTAAGATTTTACTTTGATCACTCAATTTAGAAGAAAAAAAAAAAGCTTAGCACTGTTAACATTGCATATCAAATGGGTACCTCACACCTTGTATTCTCATAGTTGCACGTTAAAGAGTGCATCAGAGCCACAGACTTCCTTTGATTAAGTCAGGGCAGAGTCCCTTCCTCTCAAATTGACAGTTGTTTTGGTAAAGGTCTTCCTTTGGAGATGTTACCAATTGAGGAGGTGACTTTTTCCTGCACTGTGTAATTTTAACCTTCCTTGAACAAAACGTCAGTGGGAACCGTTCTTTTTAACCTTAGTCAGATTAAAGGCCTGCTCTATTAATTAATCTTCCATTATTTTCCAGCGTACAGTCTTATGAAAGTAAAGTGTATGCCTTATTATCATTGCCTGAAAACAGCCCCCCCATGTTGTAGTATTATCTTTGTCTTCTGCTCAGCATAGCAACACTGGACAATGTTCAACCATGACTGCGGGTTTGCTTTCATCTCCTGGGTGGACTGGAACAGTGTTTCTTTGTGTGGTGGGACAATGCAGGAAACAACATCAAGTTCCCTCTGTCTTGCTTTTCTGCAAATTTATTTTAACAAGAACATGATGTATTTGGTTTGTAATTTACTGGTCTCTGGGGTCAGGTTCCCAGAACCAGGTAGTGCCACCATCTTCATTACGGGTGACATAAATCCTTATGAAAATAGCAGGTTTTGTTACAGTGCTTTTTCTTCTGCTGGATTTTTTTTTTTTCTTTTTTTAATATGCAAGGATACCAGGGGGAAAGGTGGGGAAGAATTAGATCTAAGAAGAGACTGAATTTGGTGGGAAAAGGTTAAAGGGAATATTCTCTGAATCAGTTTAGTTGCACTGAATAGACATGGTTTCTAGAAACTGTAGTGGTTGAATCATTTTATGTTTCTAGGAGTTCATAAAACCATGTGAATATTTCTTTGTTTTAAACTTTTCTATAAAATGAGATCATGGCCACATGGACCATGAAGTTTAATACCTCCAGTACATTAAGTGTGTTAAGTTCAACTGGTGTTGGTTCTCATTAGTATGCATTCAGTGGGTAGGGCTTTCTTAAGCCTGCAGCAGAGAGATGCAGGCTGGTACAGAATGCTTGATTGTGCTTCTTTGTACTTCAAACAATAGTTTTATAATAGCTTATATTCTACTTTCTTAAAATAAACAAAACAAAACAAAAACAAAACAAAAAAACCTTACAACTTATTATTTTTCAGAGATTGAGACTTTTATCTTTATCCCATTCATTTTTATAAAATCTTTGTGCTCAGACATTTCCTAAACTAATTCAAAGAGATAAGTCTGAGAATACTTGTGAATATTTTTACAGAACTGACTTTATAAATAGTTTTTTGGAAATAAATGGACTTGTATGCACTAAGTCCTTTTGAATTTTGAGATTTGGGGTGAAATAATACCTGAGAGTTACCAGATGAGGACATACAAATGCTACTCTAACTACAAACAAAATAATTTTATGATGTTTAAAAACTCTAGAGGATACATTAAAGAAATTTCCAGTTGACATCAGCTGAACCAGTGAATTTTCTCCTAGGGTTAAATAATTATTGGAGAAACAGCCTGTAAAATCAAGTCAACTTCAGTGGGTCACATAAGCCTGTTTCGGAGCTGTAAATAAACAGAATTAAGGCTAGTCTTTTTAAGTAAAATGGAAGATAGAAGAATACTTCTAGTTACTGAATGTCTTCTCATGAACCTCTTGAGGTAATTTCCATTTCCAATTCCATAATGACCCATAAAATGGAATGTACTGATTAATATGAATCCATCCAGTGTCTTGTCAAGTGATTGGTATTTTCAGTCAGGCTGATTTTCTTGTATTTTGTTCGCTAAGTTTTTGTCCCCAACAACAAGGTAAGTTTGCCCTTGAAGAGCTACTCTTCTAGTTCTCACCTTCTCTGGAACATTGTAATCCAGGCTTTTGATTTTGTTAAATTTTGGTTGTATGTAGATTCCCGTTTGTTTCCCCTGGGTTTATTTAGTCTGACCTTAGATTCCGTAGGTTCGTTTTGAAAGTTACAGTTGTGAGATCAGAGAAAAGCCCAGGGCTGTGAAGAGTAAGGGCTAATGGGAAAAACTTCAAGGCTATTACAAAGAGAAAAATCTGTACAAATTGGCATACTATATTTATAAATATAAATATATATATTTGTTTGTTTTGCACAACTTCTTTCATAGTCTGCACAGTACTTGTTCTGGATATTTAGAGTTGGACTCTTTTCAGCTTTTGGCTGGTATCTGAAAATATTTTGTTTCCTAAACTCTAAATCTTAATGTGGGCCTTCTGGAGTGTTGTGTTACCAGAACTGTTTCAAATGATCCAGAAATTTAAATATTTTAAGTGTTGCACATATTTGTGGCCTGTTCGTCATCTTCTGTAACAAATCGATCAACTCATGTTTGTATGAATTCAGAGAACAGACATGCATAAAAAATACTTGGCATTAAAGAGAGAAGCAACTTTCTTACTATTCTACTGCATGAAATTTTGGTGGCTTAGAGGCTTAATAACCAAAAATGAAGTTATCAAATGACAATCAATATTCATCTGTCAGGGAGTGCATAAATCTGAGAGTGATTTGAAGCAAAATAACTTTGTTTTGAGTGATCAGAGTGTTTCTAGGCATCAGAGCATCCCTTTGAGTAAAGAAGTAGGGACCAAGAGAGCTTGATTTTATGTCTCTGATTTTCTGCACATCTCTACACAGCATGTCACCAGCATGCCTGGTGTCACCATAGTGCTACAGAGCCCAAGAGCCCTCTATGAACACAGGTCTTTGATTTTCCCTGATTGGGAAGGGACACTGGTGGTGAAAGGGTACTCAGAAGTGTGTAAGAGGGCCAGGAAGAGAGATCTGATTTGACAGAGCCTTTAACATTAAATTCTTCCTTATTCTTTGTATAAGCAACCCAGGAAATGTTCCCAAATAGTCTGCAGATGGAGACTTTTTTGATACTGGAAATCAAGTAGTCTCCAAATGGAGACCAGCTGATTTCCAGTATCAAGAAAGTAACCCAGTGTACAGGAGCTTTGTGCACTGGTGTGTCCTGTGAGCAATGAGGCATTTAAGCCTCCCAGGCACTGTTTAACACCTGTTTGGTTACAGAAAATCTTGGTTTGTACACCTTATCTGGATTCCTTTCGTGATCCCCACTTTTTAATGTGGTGTGGAATTAGGATAGGAACTAATAGAGAGTGGTATGGTCTCATTATATTTTTGAGTGATGTACAAATGACTAGTATGAAGATTTTGTGTGTGGCTGTTGAAGTATTTCACTCTGGAGTCATGAAAGACTCACGGAAAACAATTTTCTTACTGCAGGCTTACAATTTCTGTATTCCTTGTAAGTAGGCAGATAAACTGTTTTCCTGGGCAAGTGAAATATTTTTCAGAAATGTTCCTGGCATATTGCTACAAGGGTGTAAGTAAACAAACAGCAGTAGTTCAATTTATGTATTTGATGAACAGCTAAGGATTCTGTAGCTAGACAAGTTAATTTTCCTGATTTTCTTCAACCCCAGCATCTGAAATCGCTAAGTTCCACAGGCACTGACTTCATGCTGGGGTTATTTTACACAATGTTCTCCCTCTTTAGTGGATTGTTTTACTTCGGCCTCAGAGCTCCATGGATCAAGAAGACAACAATCCCTTAAAAAGGAAGTGTTGTACTGTATGATTTTTACTTTGCCCCTTTTATAGTGGCTGTTTTTGAAAGGCTTGTCACAGGCTTCAGAACGCTGCTGCCAGAGATGCCTCTTCAGAGCAAAACTCTGTGTGACTAGAGACATTTTCAGCAAACTGCTCACTAACAGTACCAGTGCTGAAGCTGCAGCACATCCAAAAATTCCTGCTCTTATTAGGCCTGGGAATTCTAAGTCAAAGGTTTTGGCAAATGCCTTTCTGAAAGAACTAGTTTTATATCCAGGGTGAGCGTGAGATGAAGCTTAATTTTCTTTGTTGTTTTCCTCTGGAAGACAAGGGAAAATGAAGAACATGTTGAGAGCATGGTGCTTTTCATTTGTAAAAGTCCTAATTAGCATTTTCTCTGCATGCAGTGCAGTATAATCAGTGTTGGTTGCTGTCAGAAAATTCATGGGTACATAGCTTCTACTCAATGAAAGTCCAGTATTTAGAAGTAAGTAATTAACGTGACAAATAGCATTTTTTAATTTTTTTTTTATTTGGAAAGGGTACAATGGAGAGAAAGAAATTGCTTTGCAATGTGAACAGTCAAAGGATAAGTTGTCGGAAAAGTCTCATTTCAAGATCAAGTTTTAGATAGTGTCTCTTGAACTTAATTGTCTCAGTACAGCTTTCCTCTTCCCCTTCCTTGATCCTGACAGCAGCTGCTCTTGGTTTTGGGACAAGGCAGTCTTTGCTGTGCTGCCTTTTGTTTTGGTTTGGTTTTTTTTTTTTTTTTTTTTTTTTTTGCCTTTTCTTTCTTTTATTTAAGAGAATCTCAAGAAATTCAGACAGAAGAATGTTCCAGTAGGGAAAACTCAAACTTCTTTTTTTTTTCTGTCTTTGCTCTTGGAAATAAAGGGACAAAGATTTCCATGTTATCCTCTTGGCAGTGTACTGCAGCCTTTGTGATGGACCAGCCCAGCCCAAGCCTGGAGAGTTGGGGAAGCTGGGGCTGGCCAGGAGGCACTGGAACTCAAGGGCCTTGCATTTAGCTCCTCTTTAGATGAAACTATCCCTGGAAAACAGGGGCTGATATTAGGGATGGAAGATTTTGGTATGAAAACCTAAATATCCTTAACATGATGGCATCACTGTCTTGAAAATGGCCAAGCTAGTGAAGCCCAAGGGAATATCAGTTCAGGAATTTAAATAGACTTGAACTTTTGCATTATTTAGCATTGTCAGGGGACTTGCTTCTCAAAAGTAAGCAACAGTGTTTTCTTAGGAATCACTGCAACAGTACCAGCTCTGATGCTGGCTGAAAGAAATCACAGTGAATAAACAGAGTCATCACAGGCTTTAAAAGTGTCTTTAAAAGACACTATTTTTTTAAGGCCCAAATCAAATGCCCATCACATTTATACTTTTTCATGGAAGTTGCTTTTCTCGTGATCTGTTCATTTCCACCACTCACACTATACTGTACGATGCCAGACAAAGTGTGGCATGAACATTTTTTATTGCTTTCTAGGCACAATTTACCTATTTCTTTACTTCACTAAAGGAAGTATCAATTCTTACTCAATATATTTCTGATTTCATTCCTAATAAACTTACACAAACCAGTTTTCTAAGAAGCTGCAAGGCACTTACATAACTGAACAGTGACAATGAGCGAAACCAGAAACAGAAATGATCCCTAAATATAGCTTGTTATCCAGGCACTTGAGGAACTAGATAAGTCTACATGGAAAAGAGCCTCAAGTTAAGCATTAGGGGTTTGGTTTTCTTTTCATATTTTTTTAAAGTGTTTTTTAAAAGCCACCTGTCCAAGTACCAGAATCTTTGCTGTTAAGTATTTCTTCAGATTCTGATTTTGGTTTTGTTGTATCATAAAGAATTGGTCAGTCTGCAGTAGGACACTTGATACTTAACAAAAAAAAGACTTTTTAAAAAATGGTAAATTGTTGAAGCTTTCTCTTGTGCCACAAACATTTCCTGTAAAATAGCAGACCTGAGCTATTAACTCTTGCTCAGAGTAAGCTGTGAGACTGAGGTAACCCCTTAAAGGTGAATGTGTGCATTGGTATAGAGAGGAAAGGATCAGGGAGGGAAACCAAAAAGCTAGAATTGGGCCAATGTCTTTCATGAAAGATAGAAATGAAATTTGACTCCTGGCTTTTCAAAATAAAAGTGATCTGCTTTTACCGTGTCTAGCCAGAGGTTTTAAATAGCAACTGCTGCTAATTTCAAAATTTCCTTTAAAGCAGCTCCCCGCTAATTGCTCTGCACTCCCTATGGAACGCCAGCAGCTTTGGGCTGGTGCTGCAGCTTGGGGGGGGGAGCTGGGAGAAGCTGCTGGTGCACCCCTGCTCCCGAACCCAAGCCCAAACCCCATCCTTGCTCCTAAGGCCAGTCCCGGACCCCAAACTTCATCCCTCCTCCCATGCCCTGCCCCGGACCTCAGACTCCATTCCCGAGCCTGCCTCCGGACCCCAAACTCCATCCCCGCACCCAAGCTCAATCCCAAACCTCGCCGTCCTTCCTTCCCACCCGCATCCCTGCTCGCGAGCCCAGCCCAAAGCCCCATCCCCGAGAGCGGCCCCGAGCCCCAGCCCAGGACCCGGCCGCGCCGCCGGGGCTCCCTTCCGGAGCATCGCTGCCCGCAGAGCCGCTCTCAGCCTACGGGCCGGTGGCGGCGGCCCCGGCGCGGCCCCGCGGGATGCTCTCGGCGCGTCCCCGGTGCCCGGCGGGGCCGCGTTATCCGCCGGGGCGCGGCGGGGGCTGCCCCGCTGAGCGCCATGTGGCTCGGGTGATTGGTTTTCCTTCACACAGCCCGAACCGGCGAAGTGTGTTGGGAATAAGATAAGCATAATCTGGGTTGTGAGTGGGGAGGGTGGGCGCTGCTGCGGCCGCTGCCTTTTATTTTTTTCTTCACACCACCCCCCACTCCCCCTCCCGTAATAAGGAGCCCACAGTTCTCATAGGTGCTGGCAGACAATGGAGCTGATGTGATTTACACGGGAGGAGCCGATTAACAGAGTTGTGTGCTGCTCTATTTAAGAAAAAAAAAAAAGGGGGGGGGGGAAGCCGGCAGTTCCCATGTGATAGGATCATAGCACTGCAGTGATTATAGGGCAGTTGGTGTCAGATCTGATTGAGATAATTGCTTGCTTTTTCCGAAGTTCCATGCACCTTAAGGATGTTTTCCAAAGGTCCTTCCAAAACCTTAACTGGAATATATACATGTTGTTTGACCAGAGGGCTTTTAGAATGGCCTAAAATAGCCAAAAGGAGAAGTGGGATTTCTGTGTAATAACAGTTATCCTGGACTTTTGGAAAGATAAACTGCGATCGGGATCAAAGAGCGCACATGAATCCGTATCCTTTGTGCGACCGCCGCTTTGTATAGGAGCAGGATACGGGAGTGGTGCAGGTGCTGTGCCATGTGCACGGGTGGCTGTCTGTGTTGGTTGCAATTAGAAACACTTAATGCTGCAGCAATAACGAGAGGAGAGTGTTGGACTGGATTTGAGTCATTCAAATCATAACAAAAAGAAGTCTTGTGTTGTTAAAACCTCGCTGCAGGCTGCAGTCGCTGCAGTAGAAGTACTGGAAAATGCTGAAGTTAAAGGCCTTCTGCTTGGATTACTGGCAGTTTTTATGTCTCCAGCCTCTTCATGGTTTCTATAAAAGGTAAGGAAACATTAACTCTGATATGCTTTTCAGAATGGGGTGGCTGCACATGGTGCCACCAGTGCCTTTCCTCGCTCTGGTCTGCTGCTGGAAGGCAAATATGCAGGGGAAAAGGGAGTGGTAGGGAATTAATGAGAACTTGTGACAAAGATTGTAAAGCTGATTTTTTTAATTGCATTAATTGTTAGCCACTTTTGTTCCAGTCCATGCAGATGCGAGAGGTGATGATGCTGTCTCGTTTTAACATTTACTTTAAGTCACATCATCTCAGCTAAGGCTCAGTTAGGACTTTTTCTTCTCTGATATTTTATCCTTAGGCAGGGTAGCTTGTGTTGTGTAGTGTGCAGACTGTAAACAGCACTAGGAGATTAATTGAAATGTCATGAAAATTTATGTAATGCAGAGGAGATTTTTTTTTTTTTTTTTCCCAGAGATATTTAGTACTTCAATAGTTCATCTTTCATCCCCCCTCCCAGCACAAAGTGCACATCACAGTCATTCAGAGCAACGGGCTCTTCACTTGGGCAGGTCTGACGTGCAGCTCCAATGATTGATGGTGAATAGTGACCATAAAGACCGGGGCTGTGTGTCAGGAGCACTGAGCTTGCCTATTTAATGGAACAGCAAAATAAGCAATTCCATTTAACATGTCTCTGAACTTGCCCTGATGCTTTTTAATCTAAACTTCTGTTTTCTTGCTCTTGATTTACACTCCTCATCAGAGGGAATTATATGTATTTGAATTTTCTGTGGAGGAAAAAAGTGCGGATTGCTTCACTGTTAACAAAACCCATGCACTTTCTTTAGGGTGCTGTTCTTGCTCTGTACACTTTCTGGTCTGACTACCTATTGTCAGCCTACAGAAAGTGCTTTGTACTAAATGCTAATTGCAGCTGAATTTTTCATGCAGTGACTGAAGGCTCGAAAAGGGAATGGTTACAACCTTTTTCAAGGTTTCAGGGCTGCCCTGCACTTGCTGGCATTGAGTAATATAGGACCCTTGTCTGGGACCATTGCCTTGTGAAGTTTCAAAAGATAGCTTTATTCTCCTCTTCTTGCAGCTTTTCACAGTCTTTATTTCCAAGCCAAAAAATTTCCAACCTATTCCCAGCCCATTGTAATGTCTTCCTTGATGAGGCACCCTATAAAATAATAGAAATGTAGCCAGACTGTTCTGACACAAATAAATACAATTAAACTCAAACTTTGTGTCTTAGATTCCTGGTGAAATCCCAGCTTTGTGGCAAATTAATTGCAGTGAAATTAGTCTGCGTCTCTTAATGGAAACCTCTGCAATAGCTTAGGACTGTCTGTTTATTGCCTTCCAGATAGTTAATTTATTTGTCATCAAAACCTGCATGTGCTTGAGCCCTCTTCCTGGAGTGGGCGTGCATGAACAGAAGTGAAAAGGGAACATAAGCACTTAAACATCAGAAGCACCTTGCTCTCATCATTTTGGGAAAAGGAAAATGGAAGGAAAATTGCAACTTTCTTATGTTTCAAGCAAAATAATTTATTGATTCAGTGATAAGCAACTGTGGAAAGCAAATGCTCCAGAATAACAAATCTAATTGCAAGGAAGGTCATCTTAAAAAGAAAAACTAAACTTCCCTGAGACTTTCAATTACTTTTTATTAGGAGTTGTAGGTTGCTTTTAAAATGCTCTTGGAAAAGAGCCACAGGGCTGTGGGGAAGACTTTTGTGTGTGCCCGGGTGTGTGTATTTCTTATTTCTGTGTATAAAATGAGACAGCCAAACCAGGAGTTGCGTAACATGTCTATTATGTGGAGTTTACTACAGGTATTTTTAGCATTAGGGTATTGCCTGCCCTTGGTTACACCGTGATGGTGTGGGGGGAGATGTGTCAGGAACGTAGGCAAACTTCCAACACCCCTGTATGACACTCCCTCGTGCCGCCACCACGGCTTGGTGACCAGCCATGGCTCGAGGTGCAGGGGGAAGCGGCACCAAACTCTTAAGCCCTCCCCACGCACAGGTAGTGCTACAGCAGCAGATGACTTTCCAGAGTAGATACAGAGATGCTGTGGAGTAGCTGCCCACCTCCCTCTCAAGCCATGTGCTGCTGATCCTGTGGGGTGACTCAGAGATTTGTTGCTCAGCCACGAGAGCTCTGCTCATCACTCCTCATGCCCTCCCCTCCCCCAGCAGCGTTTAGCAAGCCCTATGTGACAAGGAGTGTGACTATTTCCTTCCCTTTTGTGGACTGTCTGAGCAGAGCATGAGTTAGTTGCCGTTGCAGTCAGTGATCAAAACTGTGGTAAATGTTTCTTGTTGCGTCAGAAGCTCTGTGGCTTGCAGCTCTATGGTCAGCAGCCAAGCTGTGTTTTTCAACTTTTATTCCTTGGGCAAGTCTTGTGGGACTGTGTCTGTTGCCTGACCTGGACAACTCTGATTTATGGTATAATTTTGTCTTGCACTGGGAGCCGCTTGCATGGAGCTGTGCATCTAGATGGAAATCCACGAGCTTCAAGAGAAGTCCGTGCAGGTGTGAGGTTGTGCTGGTTGTGTGATGGAGTGTGTGCACAACATGTGCACCCCAGTGCATGGAGCTGAGTGGCAGGATGGGCCTGGCACACTGTGATGCTGTTTTGAGAAGTGTGTTTCTTCCTCATACCCTTAAGAGCGAGATTACAGTGAGATGCTCAGGCAGACTGTGGTGGTGGCCTGTTCCTGATGACCATTGATGTGGGACTGGTACAGGACCAAAGAATCATAGAATCATACTGGTTGGAAAAGACCTTTCAGATCACCAAGTCCCACCATTAACCCAGCACTTCCAGTTCCACCACTAAACCATGTCCCTCAGCACCACATCTCCATGGCTTTGAAACCCCTCCAGGGATGGGGACTCCATCACTGCCCTGGGCAGCCTGGGACAGGCTTTGACAACCCTTGTGGGGAAGTTGTTTTTCCTAATGTCCAACCTAAACCTCCCCTGGTGCAACTTGAGGCCAGTTCCTCTTGTCCTATTGCTTGTTCTTTGGGAGAAGAGACCAACCCCACCTGGCTCCAACCTTCTTTCATTGAGTTATTGAGTGAGGTCTCCCCTGAGCCTCCTTTTCTCCAGGATAAACAACCCCAGGTCCCTCAGCCACCTCTCACCAGACTTGTGCTTTAGACCCTTCACCAGCTTTGTTGCACTTCTTTGGACATGCTTCAGCCCCTCAATGTCCTTCTTGGAGTGAGGGCTCCCAAAACTGAACCCAGGATTTGAGGTGTGACCTCACCAGTGCCCAGTGCAGGGGGGGTGATCCCTGCCCTAGTCCTGCTGGCCATGCTAGTGCTGATACAAGCTAGGCTGCCATTGGCCCTCTTGGCTACATGAGCAGATGCTGACTGGTGGCTGTCAACCAACACCCTGCAGGTCCTTTTCCACCAGGCAGCTTTCCAGTTGAGCCCATCCCCCACCCTGCCGGTAGCCGTAGTGCCCATTGGGGCACTGCAAGAAAACAGCGATTCTGGATGATAGGTCAAAGCAAAACTAGGACAGTTTTTGCCTCCTGAGGTGGTAGTTTTCAAATGTATTTGGGTAAACAAGGTAAAAACCCAAATCCAAAAGTCTTTGTAATGAGCTGTGCATGTAACACTCTCTAAAGAGAAACCCAGTTAAGGGAGGGCAGACACCCAGCCTAGAGCAGAGGCCTTCTGTAGAGTCTGCAGCACTTCATTAGAGTTGGTTCCATGAGGTATATTACCCCAACACAGTAAGGGAAAGGGGACAAAATAATAATTTAATAATAATAATAATTTATTTTGTCCCCAAAGGGGGACAAAATAAACCATCTGTGCTTTTAGGCCGTCTTTTAAATTTTTCAGTGGCTTCAGAAGCCAGGACTTCGCCCATCACATGCATATTCACAAAAACAAAGCTCCTGCAAGGTAATAATGCTGGTACCTCTAATAATGTTTATATAAACTAACTTCCTGCTTTTATCTGAGTTGCAGCAGATTGTATACAGCAAACTGGGAGGACTGGGGTAGAAACCTGGTCAAAAAAAAATGTTTGATAATTCACTAATTTATGAAAATCAAATTTTGTCTCCCTGTTGCTGTAAACACTGAGGGCAGTTTGGTCAGTGCTGTTTAACCCCTCACTTAAGCGCTGGCTTTTGGTATCCTTTGAACACAAATACTACAAGTGTAGAGATGTATTTCTATGACAGATCAAAGTGTAAGATAAGCAAATCACTGTATGGTTTCTGTGGGATTTTGAGGCTGAATCTCATGCTTTACTCCATGGAGTATTATACAATCATGTGACTTCAGGTTTAGCATGTGAAAGTGAAGATTTTCTTTAGCCAGTGGGTGCATCGTGCTGTGCTTCTGCCAGCTGGTCTGTAATAGCCCAAGCGAGAAATTGTTACCATTAGCATTGCATTTAAGATAAAGCATAAGGTGAGAGAATATGTGACTGGCAGTTGAAATAATCTGTAGTTTAGGGGGGGATATTTCCTCCTAGAATGTTGTCTCTCTTCTTGCTAAGAGTATTTTAAAAAATGCCAAGATTGTAAAGGCTACTTTAGGTGGAATTCAGTTGCTTGACAAAGAAAATAGCTTTTAAATTACTTTTCCTAACTTTTCATTTTTCTTTTGGTGATTTAGTTTCTCTAAAGGAGGCGTGAATCTCTTACAAAACCTTTAGGGCCATTTCCAACAAGCATCTGATTCCAGCCACCCCAATGGAGTAAGATAAGTGAGAGATGACTGGAGTTTTTTGAAGCAGGGATTAGTTGAAATTATTTCTGAAAGTCTTCAACTGGGACTAGCAATTCCAACATTATGATTCAGGATAGATTGAATCATGTACTTAAAGCCCTTCTCTAGGCAAGAATAGGTTTATATTTTGGTATATGATTCACTCACATTAGGATGATCCAGTGATAATTATAAATGAAAATGCTTTCATGAATTAGCTTGGTAGGAGCTGTTTATCACTGCCCTATGAGAATATCACAAAGTAACTGAGTGTCAGGAGCTACTTAAAGCCACTTTAATATTGCACTCTGCAGGGCACCTGCAGCTCTCTACTCATCCTCTTTCCCACTCTGTTATCCAAGACAAATTTGTAGCATTTGAAGCCATTAAAGAAATTGCTAGCCTTAATTTAGAAGCAGTTTCAAAGACAGCACATGTGCTTTAAATGATCTATGTCAAGATTGTCCTCTGGGTTAACTCTTTGTTAAAAGGAATGTGCTTTGATAGTCTTTGTTCCTCATTTCTGGTGTGAACAGCATGGGTTCTGCTTCTAGGATTATGTGAGGTGGGTTCAGATGTGCAGGATAACACGCCTGCAAACAGGCACAGAGCAGGACTGCCCTTTTCTTCAAGTAAAATGCAGCATAAAAATATATGAGAAGGTCTCAATGGTCATGTGCTACTACATGGTTAAAGGGGATGCTACTGTTAAATTAATTATTTAAAACCAGATTTAATAAAGGAAAACCAATGTTATAGGAAGTGTGTTCTCTACAATACTGTAATCCTGTATTCCTGGGAACAGTAGCTGTGTGCTAGTTACAGATCTGAGTATCAGTGAGGGGGGGCAGGGAATCCTTAGGTTCCAGTTCCTGAGAGAAGGGAACTTCTTTTGCACACTTACATACAGCAGTGTTAGTTGGTTTGCTTTTCTTACTGGTCATATAATTATGAGCTCCTTTGTGGTATCCTGAACAAAACAATAGCAAAGTGGGTTGGAAAAATTACTGGAGCCTGCTCGTGAACTTGTGTTTGGAGTTCACCATATACGTTGTTAGAAACAAGTAGTTTGCTTCCACTTGACAGTGACTTCATCCAGAGCAGGGCTGAGTCATATGCCTACAGCACAGCTCACTCTCCAGAGGTTTGTGTTGGCAACGTTTATGCAATTGCAGAGCAGCTGAGAGCATAAAATTCTCTCCTTCTCTTTATCCCCCCAGATCCACCGTCCTCTTGAAGTACAGCCTGCAAACAGTGCAGTTTGCAGTATCTCACATTCAGCACAGAAATGATTAAGAGGAAACCCTAAAATAAATACATGAAATAGCAAAATGCCTTAAAAGCAATCAGAAACTTGTCTATACTCAGGGAAGTACAGGGATTTCAAGCTGAGAAAATTAAATTAAAATACCTGAAATACTTGTTAATCTGGTTGAAGCCTTCATTGTAATGTAATTAATGCTGCTTTGTATCTAAGGGAGTCTTCCTGCAACCGTTCAAAATATGTTGTTTGTATGCCTTAAATTCATAGTTCTGGTTTGCCTTAAATTTCTGGGCTGCTTCTCCTTCCTACCTGGGGGACACACATCTTACAGGATCCCCTGACTTTCCATCCCCTGATTTCACTGAGGTGTGCTGTGGGACTTGGGCATTGCTGAGCAAAAACCCTGCACAGACACATAGGGCTGTGTGATGTCTCTCCCCTTACCACTGCTGCAACAGATAAACTGGGTTTCAGAGTGGAGACAGTTCCTCGTGTATGTGCCTTTCTTTTTAATGCCTTTCTGCCGTCTTCAGTAAGTCAAGTCTCCAGCCTTTACGAAATCTTCCTTTTCACCCACTTTCCTCTCACCCAGGAACCATCTGTGAGGTCTCATGTTCTCTGTTCTTCACACTTGTACAGATTTTAACCTTCCACAGAGTTTCAAAGATTCACGTGAGAATTTTGAAGAACCAAGGTATCTGAGCTGGGGCTCTCCAGATGAGTAGCTGGTGGGGCCTGCCCTTTAGCTGTGCCCTTTGAGAGCACATTGTTTGCTAGGCTCTTCTTCTTGTGTCTGGTCTCTACTGTATTTAGCTGGAACTGACAGGCAGACCCTAGAGCGCTCACATTTTCGTTGTGCATTTGGCTCTGTGCCCTGCAGAAGGGGATTGGAAGCTTTGTGCGTTTCCTTTGATAGTCTTCCAAGACTGTCACAGAAGAGGGAGTCTGGGAGCACGGCGGAGGCCTGGAGACACATGAGGAGCCTGTCAGAAACTGCAGCTAGAAGGGTGCTGGAGGGGCCTCTTCGAAGCAACACAAACTTACCACGTTGTTGGCTATGAGAGGGGATGGCCTTTATCAAAATGCCAAAATCATGCTGTCTTGGTTCCACAGCGGGATGGGTACGTAGATGTCACTGCTATAAATTCTCAGGAAGCACTGTGTTTTGCATACTCTTTGGAATGTTTGTGAAGAATCAGAAAAGGAAGTTTAAAAGGGAAAGGAAGAAAACACAGTGAAGCCTAAGGAAAAAATGTGTGGTGGAAATCCTAAATTTAAACCACTTCTATCTACTAAAAAGGTTGATTTGTTATAGGTTGGAGGTTTAAAGATACCCTCAATTGTCTAAAGAGGCAGAATGCTTTTCAATCTAAAAATCTAAACCCTATCTATTTGTAAAACTCCTTTCAGTCCTTAATTAGTAATGGCTGCTGTATAAAGGGAATGCCACTGAAGTTAAAAATAGGTCTGGAACTGTCCTGACAACCAAACCCGTGCTGGCTCCAACATGCACAGTTTCCTTTTGTCAAATGACCTATAAATATAATCTACATAATAATAGAAATGCTGTTAAATTATCTTTTGTGATGATTTTGGCCTGGGTAGAAACTTCAGGAATATAAGTAAATCGCTGTCTCCGCTCTTGAAGGCTGTAGTATCCTCGTTCCCTTCTCACAGAAATGTTATACTAACCTAATTTAGGATAAGCCTAAGCACAGTTAAAGTAGTAAGATTATCTTAGCTGCAGACATGTCATGTGTAAAGTGATGCGTGCATCCGGAGCACGTGTCTTTATCAAAAAGCAAATCAGATAAGGTGTCCTGGGCACTCAGTTTCTCTGAGCCACTTTGCAGGAACCTCCGTGACATGAGGGGCTTGACACCCCCAGCTCCTCTCTGTGGCTGCACCAGCAGAGCCCTCTGCTTATTGTGCAGGCATTGGTGCCAAAGATGAATGAACGTCTGAAGGGAGGTGGAGAGTAATAGAATGTGAGACTCCAAATTAAGCGCTGCCTTTCTATTAATAGCATTTAGAAGGTATTACGTCACCTACAACTTGTAAAGGAACCTTATTTAGCTCTAGCATTTTTGAATACCGTGAATGATTTATGTCCCCTATAACATCTTTGCCTGTGGCATCTTTGTTTCCAGATTAAAAAATAGAAAAGAGATTAAAATCCTCCAGTTCTTTTCTGTCCATTACCTACACACACAAACACACAAAATTATTTATTTATTTAAGAATCCTTAAGTACTCCCCATCACGCAGCAAGCTAGTTAGTCAGCCTGGAGAAGAGAAGGCTCTAGGGAAACCTTATTACAGCCTTACAGCATCTGAAGGGGGTCTACAGGAAAGCTGAGAAGTGGTTGTTGTGACAGGATGAGGCATAATGGCTTTAAAATGGGAGAGGGTAGATTTAGATTAGAAATTTAAAAATTCATTACTCTGAGGGTAGTGAGACACTGGAACAGGTTGCCCAGGGACACTGTGGATGCTCCATCCCTGGATGTGTTCAAGGTCAAGTTGGAAAGAGTTTTGAGCAACATGGTCTAGTGGGAGGTGTCTGTGCCCACAGGAGGGGCTTGGAACTAGATGATCTTTAAGGTCCCTTCCAACCCAAACCATTCTGTGATTCTCTGTGTCTATTAATACATTCACTGAAAAACAGTCACTCAGGGTCCTAGAGAGACATAACGGTGCTGGGTTTGGAGAAACCGGTGTATGGAAGTGGGAAGAAATTTTGGAAGGAGGCAGAACTCCTTGCATCTTCCTGTTGCAAACTGGCAGGATGAAGACAGCTTGTAGTACATGACCTGTTAGCAGGGCACTGTTGTGGGACCAGAGACAGCAGTGCTGACATGAGAGTGAGAAGATGCTGGCAAGCAGGCAAGGTAATAAAGTTTTCCAGGGAGTACAGTGGGAGAAATAAAAAAATCAGCAAAATCAGTCTATCTCTTTCGGGAGTTCTGCCTCATCCAGAGCATGGTCCCATACACAGTGTGGCTGGGTGGATGCAGTGATGTCCTACAAATGGAATCTGTTGTTTTATTTTAAGGGGAAGAGATAACTGAAGTTTTCATTGCCACACCCAAAGAGGAATAATAAACCAGCCAGGCAGCAACTGTCTCCAAACAGCCCTTGTTACCAAGCCACAGGCTCTGCCTTGGCTGGGATTTCTTGGTCAAACGTGGGAGTGTGGGAGAAGGTTGTCACTGGAATTGTTACAATAGATTATGATTGATGTACAAAATGGAAAATCCGTGTCAAAGACAGACATGATGCCAAATGGCCCCTGCGGTGCTGGGGCTCATCTTGACTTGTCACACAGTGAAAGCAAACAAGGCTTCAAAAAAAGTGATGTCATTTGATATGCTAATCTGTGCCTTGTTTTAGGCATAGTACTGTCACTGTGAACAAAGGAAAAGAAAGCAAACAGCTAAGACAAAAGGGACTTACTGTCTTATTGCTGCTGGAAAAGTTCCTCTATTCCCAAATAAGATTTTTCTTAATAGTAAGTAATAGTTGATCAGTCAGTTCCCTCTTTGATACCCATTCTGGTACCTCCTCGGTAATCATATTGCAAAGGAGCTGTTTTTAGAAAAGCAGCCCATGGTGAGAGACAGAATTAGCTGCAGGTTTTGATTAATCACCAGTCTTTGCATCTGTGTCTGTGCCAAGATCATCAGCAATTAGCTGATGCGATTAGCACTGTGCTTGGTCAGGTCTAGCATTGTTCTCCCTGCCCTCCTGAAGCTTTACAGGATGCTCTTGGGTTTAAGCATGCCTTGCAAATATCATTTCAAGGAGCATTTCATAGCAATCTGTTCTTCATATTTACACCAGAATAAATAGCATTTATTTACATCTGAGATTTAATCACAGAGCTGAATTACTGGAGTCATATTAACTCGTTATTTGATTTGCATAGTATTCAGCATTTTCTGGGTGTGTATTATTTTGTCTTTGCAGGTTGTCTGTCGGGTCTGTATTCCAAATTTGGGCCCGCCATTCCCTGCAGAATTAATGCTTGCTTAGTGAAGGGCTACCTTGATTAGCCCAAGTCTATTTGGGAATTAGTGGACAACCTCAGCTCATCAGGACAGGAGCTGAAATACTCTCTATGCTATTTCATAAATAGTCTCCTTTCCACGGGAAATGCTGCAGTGATGATTTAAAAAACAAAACAACAAACAACCCCTACTCAAACCATCCCACAGCACCTCACTTCTGTCCTATGATACTGACGCATTATTTTAATCCATTTGGTTACTGGTTGTGCACAAATTTTATTAACATGGATGAAGAAGGCGATTAAAATCATCCACCTCAAGCTATCTTTACAGGCAGAAAAAAAAAAAAACAAACCCAAAGCTATTCCTGCAAATGCTGGTGATATCAGAGTGTTGCAACTGAAGGTGAATCAAAGAATCTATGATCTAAATACATCAGTCACAAAGAAGCCTCAAGTATAAGCTCAGAGATGTAGTTGTGTCAGCTGCACATGCTGTTTGATACCTTCGTACTACATAGAAAATAAACTGCTAGTTTTATAATCTCTATATAATGGGCTTATTTATGCTAAATGTAGTATTTCAAATGCACACCATAGAAAAAAATCAGAAAATCTATCTCATGGGCACTTCATTTGTCCAATTTGCATGTTAAGGTCTGCCTGAACTTACGTAGCTTTTTTTGAAATACACTTCAATGATTATGTGAAGAACAAATGTTTAAGTTTACTAATGTCATTTTTCTTCATTAAGCCTACTGATTTGAAATGTATGATATGCTATGGAATATGTTCTGACCTTTTTTTTTTTTAAATGTGCCTTCAACAACTTGCTGCAGGAACAGCTGTCAGAGTCCCCCCGAAACAATATATTTCAAAATAGAAGTAATGGTCACAAGGTCATAGATAAAATGGTCCTATCCAAATTGGAGTTGTGTAACAGAAAACAGACATTTAATCATAGAAGCACACTGTTCTAGGAAGAAGTGGCATGAACTTAGTGTCTTGCTTAATTAATTTTGGTAATATAAACATGCATATAATGTCTTTGATCCAGAAGAGCCCCTGATAATTGTACTGTTGACCTTTTGGAAGAGAAGAGAGTGTGGTCTAGTGGACTGAGCAAAGGCTTAGGAAGTTTTAATTTGTTGTAGCAACAACACTAAGTTTCAGGGTGGTCTTGGAGGAACAAGAGCAGAATTTCAAGGGCTCGTCCTTCAGTTAAAAAGATTAACAATAATTACAACAACAATAATGTTTTTCTTTAAGGTTGATTCTGTACGAGTGCATGCTGAGGCTTAAATTCTCTTCAGGCTTTTGGCAATAAATGCTGTGTGTTTAAACTTATTCAGCATAGTAAGAGAATTCAATATGAATAATGAATAAGTTGAGGTTTGGTTTGGGATTTTGGTGTGTCATTTCGGGTTTTTTAAATCAGATCTTGCCATTTTATTTTTTACGTACTTTATAGGCTGCCACGTTCACTATTCAAAAGTCATAACATTATGTATTTGATAATACAGCTTTGGAAAATGACTTGTTACTTCTTTTGGCACCAAAAAGTTTATTACAGTATAGAAGACATTTTTCAAACAGTTGAGAGAGTTTACTCATCCTAAAACAATTGATTTAGTGTGTATTTGGTAAGAAGTTACTGTTCTCCAAACTGATTTTTCTAGGGCAGTGTTACTGAACTGTTGTTTTGTTGCTTTTCCTAAGTGAAATAAGTGAGAATAACTTTCTGCAGGTGCTGCGTAGGTAGGATTTTCTTACTTGGCAAGTTGGAGTGATATTACATGTAGCTTTCTGAACAGCCTTTAATAATCTCTTCTGGCTTGCAAATAATGTAAACAGCAAGTCTTGTAAATCACAAAGAAAGAAGTAACCCGAGACTTCAGATGAGAAACTGGCTTCTCTCTGAGGTTGGAGGCATCACTTGGAAATCGTGAATCAGTGCTTGGCTGCTGCTTGAACCTTGGACTGACTTTGTCCTGTGCTGCAAAACTTACTCATTCCTTGAGTTACTTGGAATCTTTTTCACTTCGCAAACACTTCAGAGAAGGTCATGAAGGGAGATGGCAGTGCAATGTGGAATCTGATGTGGAAGTACTGCATTTCTGTCAGGACGATCAGGTATGGCAAGAATATATCAAACTTTATTTTGTGGTTAGTCTGAAAACTGCATGCAGTAAAGATCCTCTGTCCTGCTACTTTGTATTCCTTCAACCTGCATAGTTAACTCTAAGTAGTCTGGGATGATTATTAGTCTGGATTCTTGTCTTTACAGTAAGGATGTGAAAAGAAAAATACAGGATTATTTTAAAAAAAAAATCTTCAAGGAAAGTGGAGTTTTCATGATTTTAGAATCTTGGGAGCTCTTCTGTCTCATTTACAAGCAAGCAAAAGTTGTAATGTGAAAGAAACCTTATTTTCTTGAACACTTGCCTATTATAATCTCCTATTTGTTCTATCTCCCAAATGCAAAGTTACAGCATCTGTTCTTAGCATACCACAAGCATCATTTGCTTCAGACAAAGGGAAAGGGGGGAGAAGAGGAGGTGGCTTTTATGGCAGAAGCAACCTCTGAGGTTTCAGATGTCTCTGAGTGGGTGTAGCGCTACAGTCTTACCTGAGTGTGCGGTGTGAAGACACAGCCGGCTGAAATGGGATGACAGGCTGCGGCTGCTGTGCATCGCTGGGCACATTCTTGGAGTGGTTCGTGTTTGACATGCTGCGTGCTCCCTGCCAAGAGCAGTTGCTGTGGATTCCAGTGGCGCTTATTCCAAGAATGGAGCTATTAAGCGAGACGCTGGGTGATTGTGCATTCTCACAGCCACTTTTATATATTTAGAAATAGCTGGCCATTTCCCTGCTACAGTTTTTTCGTGTTACACGGTTACATGATTTGAACGGTACGTTTTGTCATGCAAGCTTTGCTTGAGAAATCACATAATCTAAATAATTACTGCATTTTACACTGTGTAATTATTCTGTGCTGAGGAAATAATTTAGAGAGCCTGAATTCCTGCATGAACTTTTTCCTTGCAACCAGAATGAGACTGAGGAGAGCTTTTTGTCATCAGGATACCAAAATAAAGCTAGAAAGTCCCTTAGTTCCCAGCAGACAGTGAGTCAATATAATAGAAACTGGAAATAATCCCTGAGAGAGGATTTGGTTAAGATAAAAGTAATTTTATTTACGGTCTGGGTTTAGAACTAGAAGCAAAGGGAAAGCCTGAAAAGGGATCAGTGCCTAAATCCAGAGAAGCAGTTTTTACAGCACAGATGTTCATCCTGACCTTAGTACTGCTGGAAATGCCTGAGAAAAGTCCTGTGCAAATCTCTGAAGTTTACAAAGGTCTGTGTTCCAACTAAGACTAAGCATCAAAGGTTCCTCGGAGCACTTAGGTGTGGATATTTTTCTGATGTTTGATGTGAAGTCATGCTCACCTGTCAACAGCCACTACTTTCTTTTATTGGTGACATTACTACTGTTCAAAATATGTAGGTTGAGTATTAGCCTAATTGCTTACAGCAGGATTTATTTATAGATCAGCTTGAAGGCACTCTCAGCATAATGCAGAGTAACGTTCCTCTTTGTTACAGCACTGTGAGTGTGTTCAATTAATGGTTTTGGTTGTCTTAAATAGATCCTATTTTCTTGGACAGTGACACCAATGAGTTTGGGAACATAAAGAAAGAATTTTTCCTGTGTGGAAAAACATCTCTAACACCTTAATTCACTTTTCTGATATCCTTCTGAAATCCTGAAACTCTCCCTGTGTTATGGCAGGCTTCAGTAACTGCTGTGGCTGCTGGTCTCACCCACCCAAGGATGAGGCTATACCAGCCTTTCTCCCCCTCTGCCTCCTAGCCCAGCAGAGTGAGTTTGTTTTTTGCCTCCATGTGTGTAAGCTGCCCTGGTAAAAGCATTCCTACACACCGTTGGTGCTGTTGCACCCAAGAGCAGCATGTTGCACTGACTACACTGGACCAGTTGTGCTACAGCTCCTTATGTGTGCTCAAGACCTGAATGAGGGGTTTTATGCTTCGCTGAGTAAACAGTCCCACTGCAAAAGGAAAATTATTATTAACTGGGTTTTAGGGTTGGTCTTGTTTCCACTGGTCTCCAACAACTTCAAAAAATAACATTTGACTGAGTCTCTGTTGCCTGTTTTTAATAGACTGTGTGGCCTGGGGGCAGAGAGATCATCTACATCCATATATATATGTGTTTAAGTTACATGACTAGACCTTAAAATTGTAGGATCATCTCTGTTAGCAAGGGGAAATACGTGTGTAGTACCAGAGGAAAATGCAGTGGTTTGCTTTATGCATAGGGGAGCTTTAGGTAATGCTGGAATAAGCTTAGGAGAGAGCAGGATGTTGTAATGCGGAAATGTGCTACACTAACTAGCTCAAATGCTGGTGTTCCCAGGTATCCCAGGTTGATTTGTCATTCATGTCCATTTTGGCCTGTGTTTCCACCTTATGGGATACAGGATCATCACCCTCTTCCCTTGGCAAGGCCCCTTTCAGCCAAGGCCATCAGTGACTTGTGTCACACCATGGGATTTCTGACTCTCCTTGACGGACATCACTATCTGCACAAGAGGTGCTACATGTTCCTGCCAGTTTCTGAAAAGGACAATAAAGGTATTTGTCACCAGCACCATTCCTGAGCAAGGGGCAGAGTGGTGTCACCAGATGTACTGCCACCTCCACTGGAGTCACTCGCTCTTCCTGCTGCCCCATTGCTGTCCTAGTACATGCGGAGGGCAAACAGTGTCCTTGCCACTCCTCTGAGATCACTGTGAGGGAACATTGTGCTAAGTAACCGTGCTTGCTGGTGAATCTCCACTTGTGATGATGTTTGCAGATGGAAAACACTCCAAAAAGCAGAGAGTTGGTAAAGCAGAACTGAGGTTAAAACATCAGGAGTCATTTACTTCTGTTAAAGTTATTTTTTAGTAACCCCCCACAGGTGTGGGATAGGCAGATAGCAAATCAGGAAATGGTTTCTCAACACACTCAGATTAGCCATTGCATTTCTAGGGTCACATCAGTATTAAACCAGAGGAACATGTGTTATATAAAGACGGGGGGAGCTGATCGGCTGCCTGTGGAATTACTCGGTCCTCAGTAATGTGTTATATGCCAGCCAGCCTGTGTGGATGGGGTTAGTGGTTAGAGGAGCAGACTGGAGCCATCTGAATCAGCAGATCCACAGCCCACGGAGAATAAATGAAAGGGTTTATAGTAATATAACACATAGTTTTCAGCTTGCATCTTAAAGTTCCATTTCCAAGTAGTGGAGGAAAACAGTCAATAGTTAGTTCTTACTGCTCTACACATCTGGAAAAAAGTAAGAATTAGTCCTCAGTATGAGCTGTCATGGAGTTTCTCCACTTATTTTCCTTCTGCTACAAACATTTTCCATCTTGGTTCAATCAGACTTTATTTTTAGTTGTCTGCTTTGGTTGTTTTTTCTCCTGAAGACTGACAGAACTGTGCTGTGTTTTCGTCAAGGAAAAATAACACCCTGACAAGTGAAAGGGTCTCAGTGGGGCTTTTAATTGCATTTTGGGCAGCATGAGCTACTGTAGCTATGTAGAGGAGGGGCAGTTTGGTGTATCTTGTGTAGGAGCTTATTCATAAATGTTCTCAGCAGCCACACTGCATCATGAAAGCTCAAATTATACTAAAGAATAAAACGGGTTAATTTCAAGGAATAATACAATATGTTAGTCCACCATTCATGATCAGTGGTGGTGGTGTCCCATGCATTGTTGCAGCTCCATGCTCCTGCTTCCAGACTATTCCCTGCACCAGTGCTGGTACAGATGTTGTACAACCAGACAGGGACGTCAGCAGGAGAAGAAGGGCTGGGGTTCCACCTGGGTGGTTGCAGTGGTAGGGGTCACCACAGGGACCCACAAAACAGCCTGTGTTCACACTGAGCAAGGGAGTAGAACAAGCAATTGTGGAAGAGCAGGAGGACACAGTGGTCACACTGCTGAGGCATGACCTACCTTATGGGAGATAGCATGGGCTAAAGAGACAGGACTGAGAGCCAGGGCTATAGAGAGTTCATTCTGTAGTTCATTGGTAAACATTGACAGCATTCTCTTCTTATGGCTATTTAACTGTCACAGGTAACCAACAGCAATGGGGTATAAAATTAGGTATTTAATTATGCATTTCAGTTTTCATCTCAAATGGAAACTAGAATACCCACCTCAGATATTCCTACCGACACCTACAGGGTTAATATTTGTGAAACTTATCTCCGAAAAGGAAAGTATCTGTTATGTATTGTTACAGTAGTAAGCAGTTAAGCTGGCACCTTATGTTAAGATCGGACATCAACAAACTGGTTTTCCTGTAGCTGTTTCATGGTTTAATAACAAAAATTACTAAAAATTCACTTGTAAGATTAAAACAAAACAAAACAAAACCAACCAAACAAAAAACTTCCATGTTGACTTCTGTACCTCCAGAACATGTTTATTTTTGCATTCACTCTCTACTCAGGTTTCTTTGTCATCTGCAAAATGCTACACTTGAGAAGCTACAAGACAGAACTGAATGCAAGTCATCATTAGTAGTCTGGAAAGCTTTAATCTCCATCTAGTGCATGGCTTTCTGTAGTCATTAGTCTTGCTTTTTAATATAGTACAACTGTAATTACCCCCATGCAAACCTTCCTTTGGGTTGAAAGATCGCTTCAGCATGTCAGTGCCAATAGCCACACAGCACTTAATGAATTTTTAATAATCTCTTGATGCCAGTCTAACAAATCATTGCGAGGTTAGGATGAAGTTGGTATCTTTAGAATTCTGTGTTGCAAGTGTGTGAACGTGCCCTGTGCATTTTGTATACTAAAATGCAGTATTTGGGTAAAGTGCATTGTGTTTCTCCTGCTGTTTCTGGTCCATGCATAGGAATCTGTAGAGGAACTTACAGCGTTAACTCCTCTGAGCTCCGTTGCTCTATAGACCTGTTCAAGGAGTGAATTTCATGTTACTTTGGGTTTATTTTGGATTGATACTTTTTAAAACCCATGTAACTGTCCTTCCGTTCACCTACAGCATATCTATGTTTACACGACTGGATTATTATAATCTGGTTGTTAATGTAAATTAGGAATTTGTGAGTTAAGTTCAGGAAAGGCACAGTGAGCCCAAACAGGTTACAGATCTGCTAGAGCAGAGGACCAGAACCTCTTCACCTCTTTTTGCTTACCTATTTTTGTTTGTTTGATTGTTTGGGGTTTTTTTTTTGCTATGAGCACTCATTAAAATGCTTCAGTTTAATATTTTCATGTTCTCTTCTGTTCTCGTACTATGCTCTTATTTGTCTTTGTGCACCACTTGCCTTATTATTGCTAGAAATGTTTAAAAAGAGGCTGTTCGAGCCACTGAGTGATTGAGTGATTGCTGTTTAATCTGGTTTCACTTTAGTGTAAAGTGAAATTTATGTTTGAGTTTCATTGTAAAAAAGTACCACAAAAGTTGCAATATTTGCACATAATTAAACCCCTTTTCACATAGAAAATCCTCAGGTGAGGGGCAGCTGCCTTGGCAGTGTAGAGAAACTGTCAGCCTGGCAGCAGCTCTGCTTGGTTAAGTGTTTTCCTGTATAAAAAGTCAAGGTGAATTTAAAGGGTCTGTGTTTTTTAATAAGTGTCAAATAATGGTAGAATATGGAAATGATGCACCAGTATGAGATCTGTAGGCTGGTTTTAGTCACTGCCCACATCAGTTTTATTCTAAAAGTTCTTTTATTTTATGGGTGAGTCTACTGAGCTATTCTGGTATAAAAAGACCTGAAGCCAGCTTAGCTAATTATCTAGAAATGGAATCAGTGTCTAGCCCTCTTCTGAGTTTTCATGTCTTTGCATTAAAATAGTTGCATCAATGTTTAGCCCAGAACTTTAGTCTGGGCTATGAGCAGCCATGGGTTTAAATGGTGCTGAAGCAGACTCTGGCCTTTCATGACACAGGCTATAATAAATTGCTTGGAAACACTAGAAGTCAGAAACCTAATCCAAGGCAGCCTTGAGGAGTTAACAGCCTGTTATATTATTTATTTACACAGACCTTTCAAAAGAGCTTGTTGATGCAGAACTGTGGGTTACTGAGCTGGTAAAATTGTTTGTCTAGTGATGGAGGAGTTCAGCTATATATAAGGTAGCTTTTTGGAGCTTGCTGTAGAGGGTTGTGTATGGTAAAAATGTATGTGGCAACTTTTACAACAGAACCACTGATCGAGATTTATATTGCTACCACTCCCAGTTCACTCCTGGGCTTGATGTCTACTCAGACCTACTTAGAAATTGGCATTTAGGGTTTGTTTTGAAAGGATACAGCTTCTATTATTACTCTTACATTACTCTTTTTTTTCTTAGTTTTGTTTGTGTTTCTTATATTTTATGAACTCTGGAAGCTGCCTTTCAGCTGGTGCCTTTCTGCTCTGAATATAAAGACAAGAATCAAATTGTATGGAAGTGCTACCTGCTCCTTACTTTGAACAGAATTATCTTCTAGTGGGCTGTAAAGCAAATGAGGTAGAGGGAGAATAAAGCTCTGGACTTACCTGGTTTTAACAAGATTATGCATTTTTCAGGAGGAGTCATGTGATGTTTTAGTAATTGGTGAGTACTGATCAATTTAATGCTGTTGAATCATGTGGTTAGCATCAATGGATCCTGTGAATTGATCATATTACAGAAAGCGTGGTATGTGGAATGATTTTAATGAAAAATACTTCTGCTTAAATGCCTGGTAAAGGTTATATTCCTTTCCTAATAAGAATTCGTTTTTCTATACAAGTGTAATTTTCTAATTCTTGATATGTTTTTGATGTTCTCCATGCAATAACTCCCTGTTAATCATTTTCTGTGACAATAATCATAAAACCAGAAAGAGTTTATGCAGTTTATGTCATTTTTTTTTTTAGCAGGAGACAATAAATTCTTTTGTATAATTAGCTTCCTGACAGGTATCAAGTGACTGAGGTGTTTGAAGTGTTATTAGATTGTTGGGGTTTTTCCTGTACTCACCAGTGGTGGGGAGGTGATGCAACTGCTTATTAGGAGAGTTTAGGGTTTCATGACAACCACAGGAATAGACAAATAAATGGAAAAAAAAAAAAAAATCAAAGCTCCTCACATATGTATTTATTTCAGACCCTCTGTCTGGTTAATGAAACTTAACCAAAATTATGTTTTGGTAGGCGAGGCACATTCGTCTGACCCCCTACACTTGTGAAGTGTTTCCATGCTGAGTGAATGGAGGGCTAAACCTGCGTGCTGCAAACTGGTGAATTAAAGTTTAAATATGCTCTGGAGTTACTCATGCCTGCGCCAACCTTCTGGAAAAGTCTCAGAAACCTGTGCAGCATTTTGCATTTAATGAATTCTCATTAGTTTGTGATATCAGAGTAATGCATAGCATTCTCTCATGTCATTGGGGGCTGCTTCCATGGTTTAATGGGGCCTTTTTTGTATAATGGAAAAACACCAGGACTGTAAATTACAGGGAGTTGCCACCCGGAGGGGAAGTGGTCTGGTTCAGCTCCCCTCAAAGTTATTTTCACAGGAATTGTTTTTCTAACATGAAAGTAGTCTTGGACACAATTGTTTCCTGTATCAGCTTGAGGACTAGGTAATGTTCACAGCCATGCTTCTGTCACCACTTGCTTTCCTGGGTATTACTTTGCATTATTTTGGTTATCAAGAAATGTGATTTTCCAGAGGAGATCCTTGATAAACTTACGCTGCTGGATTAAGGTAGCGTGAGCTACCGCGCCAGTGTTGTGCCTGTGCCATCCCTTCTGTCTTCTCTGCTACTTGGCTGAATATTGCTCATCGAGCAAAACTCATGTGACAACTGGGTTGAGAAGCTGCATTGCTGCCTGTGCACCGTTATGTGGTTAGCATACACTGCTGCTTCCCTGACACGAAGCATTTCACTGTGACCTTTGGCAGAGATTGGATTGTAGTGTTTCACCTGCAGCCTGTGTGCTTTTTTGTGTTAATGCAAGTGATATTGCCAAAAATCTGGACAGGTTGTGGTAGCTCAGTCAAAAAGGCATATACAATACAAATCCAGTGCGAAGGGAAATATGACCTTCCTGGTGGGAGCCTTCAGAATGTATTATGAGTCTTATGGATAACATATTTTTTTCTACTAAAAGGACAGCAGGGTTACAATCTTGTCTGTTGCCCATAGGCCTTGGAAGTGGATCTCTTTGGCTCGAGTTTTCTGAATGTTTGTATAATCATAGAATTGTTTTGACTGGAAGAGGCCTTGAAGTTCATCAAGTCCAACCATTATCCCAGAAATGATAGGTCACCACAAAACTATGTCCCTCAGCACCACATCTCCATGGCTTTGAAACCCCTCCAGGGATGGGGACTCCACCGCTGCCCTGGGCAGCCTGGGCCAGGCCTTGACAAGCCTTGTGGGAAAGAAATTTTACCTCGTGTCCAACCTAAGCCTCCCCAGCACATCTTGAGGTCATTTCCTCTTGTCTTATTGCTTGTTCCTTGGGAGAAGACACCCACACTCAAGGTTTGTTCCACCTCTGACTTTTAAATTTGTCTTGGCTACTTCTCCTCTCTCAGTAGCTGTCATGAAGGAGGTGCTTTCTGTGGTCCATCCTTCCTCAACAAGGTAATGTTCATTGCCCACTTTTAAGCAGCCCGGCTGGGAAGGGCACCCAATCTGGTGGCCACTGCAGCACTGGCTAGAGCATCTGGGCAATTTCAGAGAAAGCTGTGGGAAGGAGATGCTGAGTGTCC
Source organism: Megaceryle maxima (assembly GCA_024605025.1). Lineage (NCBI taxonomy): Eukaryota > Metazoa > Chordata > Aves > Coraciiformes > Cerylidae > Megaceryle > Megaceryle maxima. Next base: position 17,626 of record JANHGN010025599.1, on the reverse strand, counting down.
GGTGCCTCCTAGAAGATAAAAGTCATGTTTGTACTTTTGCCTTGGATCCTAAAAACAAGTCTTGCTTGCCTGTGGAAGAAGTGGATAGAAGTAATAGCTATTATTGGCAGATATGGTTATAAAAAAGCTTTATAAAAGCCATAAAAACATCTTTAATGCTGTTATTGTTGGTATTTATTCTGTTCCTAAGGAAATGGAAGCTGATTTAACAGAAGTTTGAGAACCAAATTAGCAGTTGCCATTTGTTAAATTGCATATTTTTAATCTTAGGTATTCAGCTTAGATGTAAAGCTCAGCTGCAATTCACTTGGAGTTGTTGGATGTCCAAGATCGTGTCACAAGCCTGTGAGCCTGTATACTGCTAAATGTGACTTCTGTGTAGGTAGATGTATTTGTATCAGCAGGTGTTTGTATGACCTAATTCCCTGCCATGTGTAAACTGGGAAGAATGAACTGTTCCACCAAATCAATGTAATGGGTGCAGATTGATCTTTTCAATGGTTTATGATCTATGAAAATCAAACCACTGAAACAGTGGCAGATTGATTTTTATTAATAGCTTATGATCTGTCTGAAATTATCTTTTGATATTTCAAAATAAGTGGAAACTGGGCATTACAAAGAGCGTAATCTGACTGAGAGAGTTGAATCTGAAATGCTGTAGGCACATAGCTCTGAATTTAAGCACTTTTCCACAAATGGCAATACTCAAGACTTCTGTCTTGCAGTGTGCTCAGCTGTGTGATTAATTTTTTTTTTTCTTGTATGTATATAGAAAGAACTGATGATAGAATTTCACTGTCTGTATATTTTCAAGTTAATGTAACAAACACTTGTGGAGGAAAGGGGCCACTGAGATGGAGATAAATACTTGAATTCTTTCTAAATGGTCAGCATTAATTCTTTAAAAACAAACACATGGAAAAGGACCTGAACCTTAAAGGCAAGCTCTTGAAAACCTTGTCTGAAGCTTTTTATCCTCTTTCAGGCTCTGAAACCCCTGCACTTTACTGCTTTTTCCACCTGTATTTCCTAAGTACTTGAACAGATTTGTTACTCAGGTGATTGAGCCTTGCACAGTAGCTTATATCCACACCCAGTGGGAGACTGTTCCATTTAATACCTGTCTTGAAGGGACAGGCATAATTTTGGTGTTTCATGCAGTAAGGACAGGGTGGAAGAGCAAGAAATTACAGTGAAAGGGGTGTATGATAGTTCAGAAGTACTTTTTGTGCCTGTGCTTTGCTAGCCTGCTTCCTCTTGTTAGCTTGTCCTGACGGCATAACAATCCAATGTGCTGTGTGGAGATAGATAATGAAAAGAATCAACAGTAAAAATAGGCTGCCAAAAAAATGGGTCAGGGCTGATGGGTGAGTACAATCAGGGCTTCTTGCACCATTGTCCATTCCGGAGGAAACGTTCAGCAAAGAAAGAAAAACACCCACACTGGAAGGGCTGTTTCCTTCAATCCAGTGAAACAATGAAGCTTTTAAAGAAATTGGGAGTGGACTCCTTTAAAGTGTGTGCTGTCTCAAAGCAAAGGTGGAGATGGGTGTTCATGCAAAGATACCCAAAGTGAAAGATGCTCAGATCATTTATCAATATACATCCCAGTGTTGTTAAGGGAGGACTCAAGCAGCAATAGCAGGCATGTGGCTGTTCAGATGCCACTCTAAACCCATAAAACAAAGGAAAAAAAGCAAACAAAAAACCACACAAAAAAACCCTCGTGCAAGCATCTGTATCTCATGCTTTATATTTCATAGTACGTATTCAACTGTTAAATAAGCTTATGGGATTAATAGTGTTTTATATCAATATTTGATAGTTTCCTTGGACTTTAAAGACAAGACAGTGTATCTGAGGCACTTAGGAACCTTATGGGAAAGCTCTGAGTGCACTGAGAAAGGTACCTGCATGGTCAATATTGTAAAGCTGTTCTAAGAAGGGGAAAGATGCTTGGTTCATATTTGTAAGTATACATAAGGGTTGCTGATGGCTTTTGTTAATTGGATGGTTTAGATAGTCAAGAAAACCTAGAGATAAACACTAAGAAAGCTCTTGGAACAGGGAGTCTTGAAACCTTAAAACAACTTGCTGTTTTATACAAATGTTCATCTGACTGTTGGTGACTGTAAATGATCTGAATTTGGGGTCTGAAGGTATGTAGTATCCTGGACTATCTAGTTTTCTGGTAATTCTGGGGTAGCATAAAGTTGAATTTTCTAAAATAAAAATAAATCCAGGAGGGGAGAAGAAAAATTCTCATAACTTTCTTATACTTTTATGGAATGAAAGAGGGCTGCAGACACACTTCCCTCCCCTGTGTCTAACCTTTCAAGGGATGTTTTTTTGCAAGATGATGACCTGCTCTATATTGGTGTCTGCTCAGAACCGTTAGCTCACTGGGGCTGTTCTGTCTTTCGTTGTCTAAGGGGTGTGGTCAGGATGTGGTCTCTTCCTTTTCTATGCCAGTGGGTAATGATGATGCTAATAGGAACTGTGTATGTAATTTTTGATCAAAGAAGCAGAAAAAAATACATCTATGTCCTTCAGGTACTGATATCCACATGTGTCTAAAACAGATGAGACTGCTAAGAAAACAAGGGACCTGTGATAGTAGTCTCAGTCTTTTCCATATCTGTCTCTAATTTTTCATGTGTATCAAAGCATGAAAGATGAATTTCACTATGTCTAAATCAACTGAGAGAGAAGGGAAGAAAATATTTTGTCCAAGTAGTTGATGAACTTTGCACAGTGCTTTAAAAATGGCTTTAAAATCTGTCCCCAGTGTATGCTATTATTCATTCTTCATAACTTTCCTTTCAAAAAATCTTTTAAAACTCCTAAGCACAGAGCTGCAGTGCACTTTGGGTCAAGAAATTATCTTTGCAGGCCTTGGAATTTTTTTTCCAATTGTAATTTCAGAGCTCATATGTCAGCAAATCAGTGTATGGTATTGTCATTTCCCTCTGGACTTTAAAATCTCTACCTCCAAGGGAAATCAAGGGACCATATGATGTCAGCTCTGAATACATTAATAAGAATGAAGTGTAACATTTGTTAAAATACTTTCATTGGAGAGACATTCTATATTTCTGATTAAGTGGTGTGTCGATGTTACGTCCCATTGACCAGAAGTTTCTGCATATCAGCTATGCTGACACACTCTAACCAGTTTAAAAAAATACCTGTAATCCTCCTCTCAGCATTAAAATACACAAACATTTGTTAAAGTAATTACTTTTGTTGAATGAATCAGTGGTGTGTCTTGGGAATTTGCTACTGCTGAAGACTTTTTTTTTTTTTCCCCCTTCAACCTATGTGTCACAAAGTCATTCCTCGCAAAGGCTGCAAAAGGCTTAATATAATCAATTCACATGTATGTAAATATAAGTACATTAGTTCTTGAATACAAGGAAGACACTGGAAAAATCTCCGACTAAGGCGTATTGTTATTTGGCAAATATTTTTTAAGTGTTTCCTCCTCTTCAGGCTGGAGATCCTTCCAATTAAAGAGCTATGGCAACAAATGCTGTCCAGCCAGGGGTCAGGTACAAAGTTCAAATCCCAGATGGTTTATATCTGTATATGACTTATCTACCAGATGGGTTCAAATGTTCCACTGGATTTTTTTTATTCTTTTCTCTCACCCTTCCAGTATTATGGCAATCTGTTATGTTTCTATCAGATATTTATATTGCTTTTCTATTGACTTTTGCTAAATATTTTTTAGCTAGGAGGGTAAATTTCCCCAGAGCATATATTCTACTGCTTGAGACATACTTTGTTCAGCATGCCCTTCCTATCAGTTTCTGCAGCCAGAGCTTCCAAGGATGGCCTAAAAAGGGACAGGAATAAAAGGCACATGGTCATGAGAATGAGGAGGAAGAGGGGTAACACTGTTAGTGTTACTTTTACTGTTTCTGTGAATAGTTAAAGCTTATATGCTTTTATAAATAATCAATCCAAATTTAAACAATTCTGATGATTGCCACTGATGAAGCACAGGCTGATTGTAAAGCTTATCATCACTGGTAGCTATGTAAAAATACAGCAATACAGTGTCTGTCTTTGGGTTTGTTTTTTATTATATGCTACTATTCAACAGCCCAGGTAATGCAAATGGTGACATGCTGATTTAATTATGTGTTTTTAAAAAAGATCTTAAATATTGTAGAGTGAGCTTTCTCATAGAGTTCCAATTCCCAGTGTTACAGCCTTTTTGAATTTGGTAGGAGGTTACAGTTCTTTTGGTTCAAATTCTGAAAGCAGAGTGGTTCAGGAGTTTACATCTAAGCAGTAAGACAGAAACAGATTCTGAACTCTGGAAAGTATGGCAAGAAGGTCTTAACAGAAGCAGAGTATTGCATTCACTACTGTCTGTAATCTATTTTGCGTTGCAGTAACTACAAAGGTCAAACTGGTGGTGCTCCCAAGCTGTGGTTAGTATTTAAAATATCTTCAAAACTTCAGATTCAAAATCTAAGTTAGATTAGAAAATTAATTAAATGGTGTAGAGAAATGTTGGTTTAGATTTGTTGTGAGTTAGTCTTTGAAAGGTACAGTATTTTTGGTTTTGTCACTTGAAAAACTATATTGAATATGAAAGTTAAAAATAAAAAAATAAAAAAAATCCTGAACCAACATACCCTCCCTTTTTAAGTTTAAGCTTCTATAAACCTGGAAGACAGATTTCCCTGGATTTACTCAGACTGAATGTTTATCCCAAGGTTGGTGGCTTTGCTGGTGTGTTTGCAGATGCTCTCTGGTGGTCTGTCTGTGAGCTTTGTGTCCTGCGCTCAGAATTAGGAGTGAGGATGGATTTTCATTCTGACAGGTACTGCGATTGCTCTTTTGTTGAATTGATCTCTAAGTCCGCTGTTTAAATGCGGTTCAAATGAATGATAAATGCAATACATAAGGGACTGCTTTGGTGCCATTGAAATTCAGTGAGGAAACTGCCACTAACTTCAGCAAGGATTTCGCTTTTGCCCCCAGGAGGGGAATCAGTGAACTGGAAAATGATATGAAGTGTCCCAGATCTGAGCATCCTTAAACTGATGGCTTTTGAAATAATCCTGCTGTCTTACAGTTTTCAGTTATCTTTATCCTTTCTTTGTTTTTAAAAATAAAGCAAACTTTGGAACTCTTTCTACAATAGCAATGAAATATTTCTCGTATGAACTAGTTTGTGAGTGAGCCTGTTCTGACTGTACAGAACTGGGAAGATACCATTAGAAATAAATTGCTGTTCAAAGCTGAAGGGGTTAATTTATTAACCAGATGTGTAGAAGAGTCTCTTTAGTCTTTACAGTGAACAATTTCTACTCATTTGGCCAATTTTGTCATGTCTCTCTTCTGCTAATTTTACCATGTCTTTTTTTAGCTTTAGATATTAGAGGTGTAGATTGAATTAAATATGTACAACAACTTGATACTAACCCAGAGCAACAGTCTGTTCAGTCATCTCTGCGAGGGAGACCTTTTCGACTTTTCTTCTGTCCTCTTACCATGTCTTTATTGCTCAGGGGTAGAAACACAGTGATTGCAATAGACATGTTCTCACAGAAAGCTCCTTAAGGAGTTGGGGTTGGGATGTGCTGAATGCCACAGCAAACCTCAAAGCTAAACACTTTAATAGAGACAAAGCTCATTTTCTGCAATATTGCTTAGTTGCTTTAAGTTGATTGAGGAACTTGAAGCAGATCGTGTCAGTCAAAGCAGCAAAAATGTCAGTCACTGAAACCATCCTGCTCTAGAGCTCTCTCAACAAGCTGTCCTCTGGGCTCGGAGTATAAAGATATTTCTTAGTAAACACAATAAAAAGAATGTGTTTAACGACATAAGTTGGAGGAACAAAAAACTGTAAGGCATGCCACAAAAAACAGATGTTTTCCTGTAACTTTAAGGAGTTGTTTTTCTATATATAGGTCTTAAGCAGTAAACATGAGTTTGACATACCACGTATATAGATAATGAACACTACTGCTGCATTTGCCCTTCTGGGTATGTACGCACAACATGCACAATGTCAGTGGTCTTTGTAGAATTGGCTCCACTGTGCATCTCCGAATGCTGCCGGGCGAGTTTCCTCCTCCTTGGCCAGCTCCCTGTGGATGGGGGCTCTCTTCGCCCTCTCTTCTGATGTAATTGTAATGTTCTGTGGCCAAGCACCTTGCTAAAGCCATAAGCACAGGTGGCTGATAATCTGTTTTAATTATAGTTAATGTGCTTAATTTCAAAAGTGATGTGTAAAGCTGATGGGCAGTTCCAAAGAGCTTTCCATCCTGGCTGCCGAGCTGTTCTGTAGTCATACAGCCTCCAGCTCGTGAGCTTTTAAACTATTTACCAAAAATTGGCTTTGAAGGAAGTATTCAAAAAGGAAATAAAAAAATCTAATTGAGTGTATTAAGACTTGATGGAGGAATGGAAAGTAAACAAGAGCCCTCATAGGAGCACTTTGGATTCTGATGATCTACAGGAAACTCTTAATGGGTGAGCTTTGGAAGTCTTGTTGTTTCTTTGCTCCCCTGCCCTGTTTCTCCCTGTCCCTCTGTTCTGTTTTCCCTCTTTTAAAACTAAGCAACTCCATTTATTTTACATGTTTAGTTGCTTTTACAGTGATTAGCCTCGTTACCAGGTGAAGAGATATATGTGCTTTGTTACCACCCTTCCCTAATGGCCGCTGCACTGACTGGGATCAGCTGGATGCTCTGCAGATGATGCCTCCTGGTTTTGGGGGGTTTGTTTGTTGGGTTTTTAACTTGGCTGTAAAAACAAAAGCCATGCATGTGTTTAACTTTCTGATTGCTTGTAGTACCAGAGGGGACCGACAAGCTGCCTGGACAGCTGGTGTAGGCCCACTTTGTCATTTTAATATTAGCTAAACCCTGCTTCCACTCAGTGGCCCACATACAGCAATCTGTCTTCACAGGCTAAATTAAAAGCAGTTTTAGCATATGATTAGCTCTGTAAAAAGATGGTGCAAAGGGTGTGGAGAACAAAGGGTATCGGAAGGCAAAAGGACAGGCATTCTATCATTTTGTGTTCTTTGATTCAGAAAGGAACAATCATTTTCCAAAATTACACCCATTCGATATGAAGTATTCTAAACCAAGATCATTTCTGAGCAACACAAGATGCTGAACATTAGCTCTTAAGCTCTAGTGCTGCAGTAGGATTTAAGCTTGTGTGGCTCCTTCATCTAGTGCCTCACGTGGCTACACTGACTGTGTGAAGGACTCTAAATTCACAGTGCCAGGAGTTAATGCTGCAAGAGAAGCTTCTTTCTTGCTTATGTTCTGATTTTTCTACTATTGAATTGCATTACTTTTTAACCTACACAGTGCCTAAAAATGCTTCCACACTGGAAAAAAAAGACTCCTGGTATTTTGGAACTGAGACTTGAGATAATTACTTTTTCTAGAACTTGCCATGAACTTGCATAGCTTTTTTATCTGTTTCCCTCTTCAAAGCATCCCTTCTTCCTCCTTCAGTATTCCCAAGCACATTTTGAGCTTCCAAAGAATCATTTGGAAAGTGTATCAAGGCAATATTTAAATGTCAGATACAGTAACCATGCAGCACAGCAGTTTCTTAGTTCACACAGCTACAGATGTTATAAGAATATAGTGTGTGTCAAAAATTATCATCTTCTTGCACAGACTTCATCTAGAGACTGTAGGATCTGTAAATTTATGTTTATAGTTTAACAATAAAGCAAGAATTGTGTGTCTTATGTGATTTCTTTGGCTATTAAATTATTTCTGTTATGGTGAGAAAGCTTTCAAAATCTTCATGTAATGAAGTTACAGATGTTTTGTCAGCAATGGAAACGTGGCATTATGATACTTACTCATCAACTGCTGGTCTCTGTTGGGTTTTGTGGGGTTTTTTTAACAGTTTGGGGCTCAAATAAAAATTGTATTTGCTAGAGCGATACAGCAGAGAAGTTGCCTGATGGAGCAGGGAAGAAAAGTGCTGCCGCTGAGCAGGTGGGTGGGAAATTCAGACCTTTGCCTTTCTCCAAGCCTTTAGGAACTCCTACGGGTGCTATCAGTTCTCAGAGGAACAGGTACAGTAAACTTGAAAGTAGCTGGGTGTTGTGCCTAGTTTCATTTGAGAGGTTCATGGGAGTTTTGCATGATACCAAGGGGCATAAAATATGGTATAATATGGTGTGTCTGGGATTCTGCCAAAACCTTCTCCCACATCCAGGAGTATTCCTGAGTTGAGCTCAGGGTAGAGTGTGTTGGCTCCTCAACATGTTGCACATGTTGAGCACAGAGAAATGTAGCCATTTCTTGACTCTCTCCCTAAACAGATTTTCTTTACTCCATGCCTCTCATCTCTCTCTAAACAGATTATCTAAAAGAATTACAACATTTTAAACTAAACCAATTCAATGGGCTAACCTTAAATTTGTGTGGTCAGTTTGTTTTTAGTCATGTGAGTCAGGCCATATATTCATGTGAATACCTGCCTAGAGGAATTTATTCTGGAAATACAGGAAAATGTGTGAAGATCTGAAAGTTGGTTGCAGTTTAAGTATTGCATAGAGCCTGTAGTATAACAATTTCACTGCTCCAGATGAAGGAGAACAGTCCATGGGTTTATACGTATATTTCAATATGTATGGTTTGCATTTAAAACAATCTGTAAAAGACTCCAAAAGAAAGTCTTACTGTTTCAAGGTGAGATCAGCTTCATTCAGGTCAATACTTTATTACCTCCACCTCTAATAATTGCAAAGTCTGTCTGTCACCTGTGCCCTCAAAGCTGGATATTTGATATTTACCCTCATATATGATTTAGGCTTAAATTCTTAAGGTAAAGCGGTATCTTCGGAAGCCTTTCTGGATTAGCTCAAGGCTGAAAGCTGACACCCATACGCAAAGTTTGATAGGTTTGAGGAGGGCTGAGTTTTGTTTCAGGCCTTTTTCTAGTTGAAAATGTAGAGTGGGTCAGCTGTTAAGTGAAAATACTGTAGCAGAGAAAATTCTTTATTTAGCAGGAATATTAAGTGCAAAGTGCCACAGCTCAACAGATAATTTAAAGAGACAGACGGCAGTACTGACAGTACCATATCCGAAGTGTCCCTGGCTGTGGGAATTACTCATGCTTTTAAGATGCCATTTAAGTGATGTGCTAGCTTGATGTAAAATCCTCCATTCCGTGCTTGCTTCCACTTGGGACCTTGAGAACTTGAAGTCCTGCAGAATAGTTTTAATTTTTGAAGTGAGTTCTATTTTAATGCAGGTATATATGTAAAATTAGACAAATTAAAATGGTCCTTCTCTATCATGCCTTCATGCAAGGAAAACATATTTACTTGATTTGAACCTATAGGCAAACAAAATGAGGATATCTTACACAATAAAATACATGTCATTATATGAACAGTAAATGTTTTATTATTTTTTCTGGTGAAAAAGTGAATTTGTATTCCAGTGGAAGTAAATGCAGTAAAATAAATGATGCTAACAGAAGGGCCGTTTATGGGAACAGCAGTTAAATCTTGCGATCAGACCCATCCAGGCTCAGCAGCCCAGCATGCAGTGAGCTGAAGGTGGTGCCATTGGCTCAGCAAACCCCCCTGTGCTGCCAGCCCAGCAAGTGAACCCAGGAACTGGCTTAGTTCTGAGCAAGGTTTGTGATTGATCTGAAATGGTAACAGACTTTGCCATTTTTATTTTGTAAATGTGCTTAAAACTGGCACTTCATTCTTGTTTCATTTGATCTGAATATGAATATGTTTTGTCAGAGGTAAGGAGCATTTCATTTCCTCTGGCAAAAAAAAAATGAATAAAAGTTGTGCTTATGTCTAAAAATTAGTCCTGTAGTCTTGGTTCATCTGAATAGTGATGTATTAAGATGCTTAAAGTTGTAGTTACGTTGTTTGTAAACTGGATTACTTCATTTAAGAATGTAAACTAGGGGTTGTAAATGGTAATTAGTAATTTCTGAACAGTAGTTGCCGTGCTGTGATTAAGTAAAAGTCTGTGCTGTTCATGAGGCATTTTTATTATCTGAGTAGCTCCGGGTGATGCAAATACCTATAAAAATCTAAGTACATAGAAATGGAAAAGAGGAAGGTGACTGATGAATATGTTATACAAGTAAGAACCTGTTCTGAATGATGAGCGAAGCAAAGGAGTGCAAATTAAACATTTTAAATAATAGGACAGAAAGAATTGTAATGGTGTTAATTACAGCTGGCATATTTATCGATAATGGCAGAAAAAGTGAATTCAACTTATTTCTTGTGGTTTGGAAACCAAATTAGGAAATATTTGCTCATCTTTCGAAGAAATACTTTCTAGTCTGTGCTTCCAGAAGATAAAGAGCACCTGTCAAAACAGCACATCTGGGTAAATTGTATCCAAGTGCTTTCAGAAGAATTGGCCAGTGAATTCTCTCCAGTGTGTAGCATTTAATGATTTTATGGGGATGGGGAAAACAGAAGCCATAACAGTGCAAGTTAATGTGATATCCATGTATGAGAAGAAAGGAATGATTTTGACAATTGATAACGTGTGTGAGCCTGCAACTGATTTTTGACAGTTGTAGAACAGCCAGCATGAAACCTAATTATGTTACCCTTTGTCTTTAATTGATATGGCATTTATTGATATGAAGGGAAACAGATTTGGCTTTTAACAGACATCATTTGTGAGTGTGAGGTGAAATTATCTGTAGATGACACAGATACAGCACCAAAGAGGACAGCAATAGGATGGTTTGGTCAGTAGAGCACAAGCAAATGATCTGCATATTTTTAATACATTCAATGTAAAGCTTACTGTCTGTAGACTAGGGATGAAGCCCACACTTACAGGAGAATGGGGACTCTGCCCCAAGGAATTGGTTCTGTAAAGGTCGGGGGAGTCATGTTGAGTCATCAGCAAACTAGTAAGAGGCAAACTAAGCTTTGCTAGAGACCATGTGAACTGATTTGCTTGGAATGTTTTCAGGATTTAGGGAGGCTGAAATAATTTTGGTAGCTTCAAACTTTGGAACCTGCCAGGTCTAGGATATGTTTTCAGATATCAGGACAAATTGCTGACGAGTTTCCTATTTTTTGTTCTCTCTAGACAGTTTCATTAATAACTCACTGCACATATGGTGACATTTTTTAGAGGCAATTGCAAATATGACACACTGTACACGGGGTTTTAGAGCACTAGATCATCAATTGCTTCTTGAAACAAATGACTTCATGACCTGGTGGTACTCTTAGAAGTGAAACCTTAACCTGCACAATAACTTAAGGCTTTAAGGACAAATTTTCCTTTTTTCTAATAATTTCCTCTAGTGACAAATCAAAATGTCCTTTATTACTGCTTAAGAACAGGTTTTACTGGCTGACAAGCTAAAAGAAATCTAGTCTAGTTAGAATAAATAAAACATTTCTAGCTGTAATGAACATGTGCAAATGCCTCAGGAATTCTAACTTAACTCTTGGTGAAGAGCCTTGTAGCACACCAGGGCCACAAGCCCTGTGCAACAGCAGGTTTTACATTTGAACAGGACTGGGTTGCTTTAGTCCAGCTGAGCACAGAAATGCACATAACACTTCTGCTTTGGACAGGTGACGTGCTGGACAGACCCTGCAAGGATTTGATCTCTGTGTGTGCTAGATATTGGTGCACATTAATGTTATGCTCTAGTGAGTGCTGGATTTGAGGGTTATTTCCTCTTTGTTAATTTTTAAAATGTGGTTTTTTAAACTATGCTCATTACACATCTGAGGTGTAAGCTGCCAGCTGTACTCTTGATATCTGGTCATGACAACTCACTCTCTCCACAGTAGTTCTAGTGGTATTTTTATGTATATAGTTGTGATTTGTGGTGAGTTTGCACCTGCTTTGCAGAATAACAAATTAATCCAATTTTTTCATAATGTAAGAACAGTCTGTGGTGATTTGAGGCCTCCTGTTTCATTGCCATGCTCCACGCTGGGCTTCTTCTGTCATTATCTGAGCTTACAGCACGACAGGCTCCCATCACTAAAATGAGGGGTAATATCTTTCTCCTACCTTACAATTAATTCTAAACACCCTAACCCAAATAATTTTACGTCGACGCCAAGCTTAAGAATTGATAACTTGTATTGTTACATCAGTATGTCATTATAAAAAGAATAAAAAGCATCCATCCTGGAGGTCCTGAGAAGTTTGATATCGCCATAAAGAGGCTAACACTGGCAGTGCTAAGCACTGTCCCTGGTGGGTATGGCAGCAGATCTTAAAAACACTCATAGATGTGTGGCGAGTCCTTTGTTGTAGATTCAGTTTTTTCCTAACATCACAAAGAAGTTAAAGTTTATTGCCTTGCTCAGTATATACAGCAGAATATGATTCTCAAAGTGAAGACATTGGCAAGTTGCTGGTTTTGCTGATTCATACACCAGTGAAAAAGGTTTTTGAAGAGCCTGAAGGGAAGATTAATGCTGTTCACTTGCTGAAGGTAGGGAGAGGCTGCGGATTTTGCAAGCTCATCACAGAACCACTTTCAATATTTTTTTAGTGTGGCCATTTCACTTTTCTCTATACATCTTGCAGTGATACTCCTGTTCTGTTTTCTACTGAAACTCTTGGTATCTTCTATAAGAAAATGAAGTTACAGGTCATGTAAGGAACTGAGTTATTTCCATAGAGTACATGAAAAACACCATTTGGAAACAATAATAGAAAAGCTGGTCTAATATTCATTTCAGTCCTGGACTTGTTGAATCGCTTTGACTTCTGTCTTTTGAAGACTACAGGATGCTGAAGGATGGCTGTGTGAGGTGATCCCTTGTGGGATTTTGAAAATGTGTCTATGGCAAAGTGTAGTGAGCTGATGTAATGAGATCAGATCAGACCTATCTAAACTTTACCTTGTTAATATAAATACCCTTTTAAATATACATTGGGGTTTTTTTGAACTGCTAATTAGCATCATTCTTCTTGTATTTCTGTCCTTCAGCTGACTATTTGGCCTGTGAGTAGGAGGGTTTTTTTAAAGCTGACTTGATTCCAAAACAAAGAATAAAATCCTCTTTGCTGTAGTTCTCAGGCATTTGTCATGATCCAGTTCTTTCACTTGATTCAGCAAAGTTGTAAGCATGTGCATGCAAACAAATACACACACAAGTAGTACAAAGGAAAGTCAGGTACTTTCTGTAGTAGCTTACTAAATCTATGTAAAACATCAAGTTTCTCAAAGCAATTTTAGGAAGGACTAGTAAGACAAAAAATATTTTCTGTAATATATCAATCTAAAGAATGGATCTTTTTAATCAGTTTAACAACTGGAAAGAGCTATAAATGTGCTGGATTGGTGGCTTCTTATAAAGAGCACTTATCAAGAGGGAAATGGAAATGATGATGTTCTTCCTGTCCTGTTTGTCATACTGGTGTTTATTTCTAAAGAGCATTTTCTCCTTTGGAAAGAGTGCAGCAGCTAGAAAGTCATCAATGTCTACATTTTCTTTTCAAAGTATATTGAATATTTTTTAGCAACATCTCCATATCTGTCTTCTATCAAAGTTCATGCTGGATCTTTCCCTGTGCACATATACACCTCATGAAGTCCTTTTGTGTAGGCAAAGCATGATGCTGTGATACAGCATTTGCTGGAAAGCAGGTGGTGCAGGAAAGGGGGCCCATGTGCATGAATATCTTGCTAAACCTGTGAAGAGATGGGAGTTTTAATAAATCCTGAGTCTGGAGTCCAGCTCTTCCACCCATTGATACAAGGAGGCTGAATGATGCTTGCTGAGGCCAAACCTATTCTTGACACTTGTAACTTGTGAGAACTAAACTATAGTGAAAGATGCTGCTGGGTGATTACTAAACATCAAAAGCAGCAGCACTTATAGGAAAGTAAGACTGAAATGGGAGTTCCTGGGCTATCAACACTAATCCCTTCTACTTCAGGCCAGCATGTTGTATGTTTTCTTCTCATAATCCAGTTACTTCCCACAGTTTTGCTGCTCACAGAGATAGAAATCTTTTTATTTCTATCTTCATTCAGTTCCAACTCATGCGCACTTCTTCTTGTGCCAAAACTAATTTTTCATTTCTAGCCCATATGCTCACCCCACCAGTATGCATTGAAAAAGCAATTCTTACCCTTTTTCAGGGCTCTGCCAGACTCAGGGAGCCAATCTTTTGCAGTCCACAGTTGCCAGAGAAGCTTTCAATTTCTTCAGTGATCCAAAGAGGCCTTCTTTGCACCCAGAGCAGAGTTTTGATTTACTTTTCCTTAAATTTGTAAGACTGGTGCTGTTATTCTAGCTGAGGTCTCACCTTTGTTTTAAAACTGTATTGCTGAAGATACACTGACAGTCTCCTCTGAAGACTTTCAAAATGCACCTGGACATGATCCTGGGCAACCCGCTCTCAGTGACCCTTCTTTAGAAGCAGGGTTGGATGAGGTGATCTCCAGAGGTTCCTTCCAACCCATGCCATGCTGGGATTTTGTGAACAGGAGGCATGGTGATTAATTTTATATATGCAGCAAGAGCAGCCAGCATTCCCAGGGGCAAGTAACTTGGTGCAAGTATCTTGCTGGAGATCTGGAGGCAGTTAACAAAGGAGATGATGCCTACACTGTTTTCTGGGACTTCTAGTAGAGTGGTTTCTTGACAGCTGGCCTTTTGGCAGTCTGACATTAATATCTTTAGGTTTTTTTTAATGCCTCACTTGCAGGCTTTTCCTTATATCCCTGCATCTTGGAATGATGATATTGAAACAAGAACCAAATCCTGCCCCATGGCACATAATTTTTACAATTACTAGTTTGATGCTTCCAGTAAAGATACAGAGTAATACACTTTAAAATCTCCATAGTAATATTATCCTGCCTTATCTGTTTCTCTCCGATTTTTAATGCTGTGGAATATCTGCCAGGGAAGGACCATGAAGACATAGTACTGTGTAGCACTCCAGGAACTGTTTGTATGTGTGTATACATAGCGCACTTATAGAAATGCAATCTTTCTATTTCTTCTCTTTAAATAAATTTTAAGACATCTTCAAGAACTTTGGAAAGAAATTGGATCTTTTGCTCCAAAACATCTCCTTTTATCTATGGAGATGGTGCACAGCATTAGCACAGAAAATACATGACATCTACGTTGCTGCAGTTTGCTTTGGAAGAGTTTCTGCTGCTGTACTTGATCTGTGCAAGTTTTCTCTAACAGAGAGGAACACTCTAAAGAGATGCCAGCACTATCATTATCAAGGAAATGAAATGGAAAACTATGGGCAGAAAAAAAAAAAAAGAGAGAGAGAAAAGAAGAAAATAGAGGCTGCTGCTTAACTTTTCTATAGCATAGTCAGGCAACAGCACAATTTTATGACTGGTTTTGGCAACTTCTAATATCAAAAAGTCAAACGTCCGTTATGTTTGAATGACAAACAAATCATACCTGTTAAATTGGCCATGTCTCCAAGCCTTAGCTCTGTAAGGGAGCTAAAGGAAAGAGAAGGCCGATTCTCTAGTGCTTGTAAATAATGTGAACAGCTTAAAATGCCATTTTGAATAGTTTAATAAGGATGTGAAACACCTTTTTTCATTTGTAGAGACCATATTTAACTTACATGTATATACAAATAATTTCCTTGTCCTAGGAAATGCATTTAGGTACAATCTGTGGCTGCTGTGGTTTCTGTAACAATTCACAGAACTGTTGGCTATAAATGTAACATAGAATCACAGAACGGGTTGGGCTGGGAGGGACCTTAAAGATCATCTAGTTCCAACCCCCCCTGCCATGGGTAGGGACACCTCCCACTAGACGAGGTCATTCAAAGCCCTGTCCAACATGGTCTTGAACATATCCAGGGATGGAGCATCTCCAGCTTCCCTGGGCAACCTGTGCTGGTGTCTCACATGCTATTTTTATTTCTTACTCTTCAAACAGATTAATCCAGAGGGCTAGCGGACAAATCATCTGTGGTGTAGATGCCAAATCCTTGCTTAATTTGCCTGACAACCTCTCCATATAGTCTGTGGTAAAATACAGTTCTTTTGATTGCCTTTCTCTGCAAGATACAACTGGACTGATTTCAGAAGGAAATGGCTCTTTTTATGTGTTGCTGTTGTCTCTACATTTGCAAATGTAGATTCTCTTGGCAGGCCCATGTGATTTCATTTGCTTTGTGACCTCTGATTTCATAGATCAAGTCCTTTAACATATTATTATATGTTGTACATAATGTAACTATTGAAAAATTAATCAGGTTGTTGTCTGAAGCTTTTGGGAGGGAGAGGGAAGAGAAGGCTACAGTTAAAAACCCATCAGCCAGAAACACAAAGGATTCCGGTGAAGTAAGGAGCACTTTAACTACTTGGTTCATCTGTCCTTTATAGGCAATTTTAGTATTGATAGACATATTCTTTTTTGGGTGATTTTTCTAGTAATTTTTAATTATAATGCAGTGAAACACATGAGTTTCTAAAAATAACTTATACATCATAACTTGTACATGTTATTAGGGCTGTGAAGGTCTGTTCCTGAAAGGAGGGGGAATACAGCTCAGTGGGCAGTTTGTATGCAGTTTTGGGAGATAGGAAGTAGAATTCTGAATACTTTTAAAATATTTTGCTGGATTTATTTAGTTCTATTTCCCTGGCTTTTTCTTTTTGTGAAGATTTAAAGAGACCAACTCTTCTTTACTTAGTGGGAGGAGAAAAAGGGTTATTTAAAGTGAATAAAATTTAATTATTATACCAAGGATTGAAAGTCAAGAGACCCAAGTTCTATTTCTAGCTTTGTGTCTGGCTTGTAATTGCTCTTTGGCAAGCAATGTCATAGTGTGACGCACATTTAAATGGGCTCTGCCTCCTAAAACCAGCAGTTCTTGGTCCTGTGCTGTGCTATACCAGCTGTAGTGCTTGTGTGTGAGGCAGGGCCATGAAACAGATGGGGGAACCAATCCAGCTGAAAAAAAAAAGCCCAAAACACTCACAAAAAAACGTGATGATGGAAAAGAATGAGAATATTTCTTCAGCCAGAAAAGCTGCCTGATCCATGTCATTGAGCAACAGCTCAAACTTGCCATCCAGAGACATGTCAAAATGTTCCCCTTACTGCAGCTCATATGTCTTTTGTGGAAAAAGGGGAAGAAAATATTTATCTTTTAGATAATGCAGCTTCCTTGAACTACACAAGACTCTGGTCCAGTCAGACAATCCAAATAATTGTTCAGTAAAGCAAAAGCTGTCTACAAAGTTGTGACCTTGAGCAGACATAAGGACTGTGCTCCTCCATTGAGTCACTTGGTGGGATAAAAATGTTACTTTAATCTGTAGTAGACAAAAATGTCTTTTTAATACACACATAACAAAAACCCACCCAAGGTAAAGGCATTTCATTCATCATAGGTGGCTAGACTACTGTCTTTCAGATAATAATGAGGTATAATTGATTTGTTGCAATCTATTGAACTTTGGCAGTCTTCTGACTGCTATGTCTTCTGTCGAAATAACTCAAGCCCAGAATACTTAAGTGCTCCAATTGTTTACAGGGGTAATGCTGTTTGTAAGAAAATATAAGAATTTCTGTTGAACTTTACCTTTTTTTATTATATGGAAATATTTTCCTTACATGTCTTTTTTTTTTTTTTGGGGG
>JANHGN010025598.1:0-27438 GCA_024605025.1 Megaceryle maxima | reverse complement strand
GTTTTGCTTCTACAATTGGCTTATTTAGCGATAAACAACATTTCTGCTGCTATTTTGATCACTGGGATGCCATTCATTTCCCGTATCAGAATCCTGCAGAATGACCTCATCTAATTAATTTTACCTCTTCTCTCTCTGGATTTGCACATCACCTCTTTAAGATGGTGTTTGGACTTTATTTAACTGTGCTTCCTATTGCATTTGCTTGTGTTTTGAAGAGAAAATATATTCCTGTTCCACAGCTGAAAGACTCCAGAGGTTCATATGTAACAGAGAGAGCAAGAGCTGAAGTAGATTCACCAGGAGAGCATCAGTAATAACTACAGCATTACTGGGGTTCACTAATTTGGGGATTATTGTGCTGGAAGTGGTGCTGTGGCTCTGCTCTCGGTGGAGGTTTGCTCTTCAGCCTGCTTTGCATTTTGCAGTTAAGTCCATGCAAGTTAGAGGCAGATTTGCAGCCATGGACTGGGTGCCAGAGCTCAGTGATAAGATGGAAGGTGGAGAGAAAGGGAAAGGGTAGACTTAGTGTGAGGAATTTTATTTCTAATTTTTCCCTGACCTTAGGCCTTCCAGCAGTTAATTCAACTTTAATATTATTGCTGAATGTGGACATTTACAGTAGCCTTGATGTTTGCTCTTACCACCAGTGCACAGAATTTCCAAGAGAGGTAATTCTTGAGATTTTTGCACTGGTGAAAGGGCAACGACTGAGTAAGGCCAGTGCAAGGAGAGAAGGGAAAAAAGGAGGGAAGGCACCAGAAACTGTTTTAACTTGTAAAAAAGAGGTTGAGAGAGATGGAGGCTGGTAGTTACCCTGCATCGATCCTCTTAGTGGCTTGGCTGTTCTTGGAGAAGAGGAATTGAAACCCAAGGCTCCAGCAGGTCTCCATGGAATCAATAGTCCCAAGGCCTTTGAAATAGACGATGTTGCTTCCAAGTGAATGAAAGCTGATCTCATAAACTATGTAGCAAGGATGGCTTCTTAGCAAACTGCCTTCCATGGAAAACTCCATGGTTTTTCCCTCTTCTGAAGCATTTGGGAGATTTTTGTGGTGGGTTTCTTTGTGAGGCTGAGCTTCTTGCCCACTGTACCCCCCTCAATCTGAGCTCAGTCAAAATCTTTGTGGCTTCTGTGGCTCCCTCTGCTATTTTTCTCATTACAACATGAGGACAGGGTGTTGTCAGCAACCCATTCTCATCTTCTCAGTGCTAATCCTATTTTTAGTTAAAAGGAAAAAAGAAAAGTCCAGGTCACTCCTGGGTTTTTTTTTTTTTTTTTTACTTTTGAAATGAGATCTGATTTAGACATGGGTTATTGTTGTTTGGTTTTGTTTTTTTTTTTTTTCCTATTAAGTATCTTGAGCTTAATATGAAAAATTAGTGTTTGTAAGAATAATAGAAATGGCCTAGAGTTCCCCAGCTTTATATCATAAAAATAGTTCTCACTGTTACTGCATTTGGCAGGAACAACAAAGCAAAGAGAGGACTCAGGCATATTGGAGAAGAAGTTTGCAAGGTTTCATTTTCCAGGTGGACAAACAGAATTTAAGCCTTAGGTTTTGTACCTCCACGGCTTGTTTTGGTGCATCAGTGCATTTAATGCAAATTAATCCCCCTGCACTCTCAAACTCTCACAAATCCACAGTGTTATAAACCACAACAGGAGTGGGAATGGAAAATGGATCTAAATTCTCCTGTGGCATTCGGTCAAAGTCCTCATTAGCTAATTGTACCCTGATGATTATTCTATATTTAAACATTTGTGGCAGTGATAACATCATCAAGCACTAAATAAAACTCTGACTTCTGCTTATTGATAGTAATTTCCTTTCCTGTGCTTGTTTTGAAGCTGCACAGGTACATAGAGGAAAGCAGGTTACTTCCCCAGACTCTCCATCATGTGCCCAGGCATCCTTGGAAAAACAGTAATTAACAAAAGAAGTAGCCTTTTTATTGAATCTGTGGTGGTAAAATGATAATGCCAGAAGGGGACACATTGGGATTTAGTCATACTAACCTTTGTTATAAAATACTGGAATTTATACATCTGAGCCTTCTCCGGGTGTTTGTGTTTATTTTTAACGCTGACATCTAGTACAGATTAACATTAGGAAAATAGGAATTTATGTTTCAAGTAAGTTTAGAGTGCTAAATAACCTTTTTTTTTTTTTCTTTAATGTTTCATGTTCAAATTGACCGAGAAATGCTAAAATTTGCTACTGGAGCTACTTTCTTGATCCCACTGTTCATTTATTGTTTGTCATTATTTGTTATTATAGGCAGTGGGCAGCCTAACCTTAAAAAGTACAGGCTGAAAGAAATCAGACCTGTAATATCTAACCGGGGTTTGCACAGACTTTTGTTTTCAGTCATCTGTGTGGCAGCTGAATGCACTTCTCCATCACCAGACAGACAGGTCAAATGGGAAACCACACAATCTACGTTACCATCAAAAGCAAGAGGGTTAAGTGCTCCAGAAGTAGATGCTTAGTCATACTAAAGCTTAATATTTTTTTGCAAGTGTTGGTAAATTCTGCTCAGACCAGTTTTTGCCTTCACTTTCATCATGGCTTCATTCCCTGTGTGTCACCTCACTCCTCCCCCTGCTCCCATGAAACATCCTGGTTTGAATTAGCTGGGATAATGTAAAATAATTTAGTTCAAGCAGTAGAACTAAAGCCTATACGCCATTTATTCAAAATGAAACAAAAATAAAAATGGTTTTCTTTATTTTATGTGGATTGTTTAGGTCTTTCTACCCTGTCTCCCTCAAGATTAAACAGCAAATGCAGGCTTTGTGCAATGATCGTAATTACAAGTCTCAGTGTGAAATACAGAACAGTGCCTTCAGAAAACGAAAAGTTTCATGTGGGTTTGGAAATGCTTGTGGCTGCAGGGAAAATAAGAAGCCACGAATCTGGGGACTGAAACCCCAAGTGGTTATAAAACAGAGGAATACATGCTTACACATATAGATACTGATGATGAGAACTTTGGTGGACTGTCATTTCTTAGGGTTTATTTCTACGTCACTTCTGGTGGTGTTGGAAACACCAACTGAGAATGAGCCTTTTAGGTTTGATTTTTCTTAAGCTGTATGTGTCCTTGTGGACATTAGAGTAGTGATTTGATTTCTGACAAAGCCTGAATGCTGGAAGATACAATCCCTCCACACATTTTCCCTGTGACCTGAACCATTACATGAACAAAGCAGAGGAAACTGTTGAAGATTGCAGGGAAAGTCTGGGAAAAGTGTGGAAGGTGCCACATCTCATATCAGCCTGAATTTCTGTTACCAAGAAGATATAAAAATAGCTATTATATTAAATAAATTGTGATTGCGTGAGTGTTTTCTCCTAACCTAAAAGGCAAGCTGGATTTCTGATGAGGCCTGATGACAAGCAAGCAACTTGTTTGCTGGCTGAAGCCAAAGTCCTACCAAAAAAAAAAAAAAAAAGAAAAAAAGAAGTTGCCAAATGGCATCTCTTACTATAAAGGGGGAAAAACATATAACTAGCAGTATTATTTTTAGTAGCTGCTGGGGGAATTTAGCAAACTAAGATTCCTGGTAGGTCAGTGACGAGGTTCCCTTCCCATTTGGTGGAGATGAAGAGGTGATAGCCAATATGGGAAGGATGACTGCCTCCCAGCTGTCTTTGGGATGGGTACCAGTCCCTCAGAACGGGCTGGGAATGGCTCAAGGGTTCAGAAGTTACCAGAGTTACACCAGTGAGCAAGCAAACAACTCCCTTCAACCTCATCTCAGGAAACTGGGCTAAAAATAGGTTGCTGAGGCTTAAGGTTAAAAGTAAAGACGTGACCAAGCAGTGCTGCTGAAAAGCCAGCTCTGCTCATTCTCTACAAACATCCAGGGACTGCATTTCACTGCCAGAGCCAGGGCATTTCTTACTAGCGATAGAATAAGGCATTGTGAAAGTTTTACGTTTGCTAGCAGTACCTTCTTACCCAAAAGTAATGCCAATGGTTGAGTTTTCCCTAAAACGTGGAGTTTTAAAAGTGTCTTTTCAATTTAGTAGTAGGCCAAGAATTTAGAAATCAGGTTCATACCAAAATGAAGCTGATGAGTAAAAAGGTGAAATTGTTTGAAAGTAGTGTGGTGGGATTACTGTAGGTCCCAATGCAGTTCGACTGTCTCAGCTTGGTGGGGGGACGTGCACTGCTCCTGACCATTGTGTTTGCCTGCTTTACCCAAGGTCCAGCTGAAGAGCGAAGAATCAAAAACATTTGCCATGAAAATACTGAAGAAACGTCACATCGTGGACACGAGGCAGCAGGAGCATATCCGCTCAGAGAAACAGATCATGCAGAGCGCACACTCAGACTTCATTGTGAGGTACTGTCCCTCTACCTTCCACACTGCCGTGGGGGAGCAACGTGCAGCCGCTCTCGGGATTTCATAAAACCACATGGAAATAACCCATCCATCACCAGAAAAACCCTTTAGCCATAGCTTCCCTGCAAGAGGCTGCAGATATAGTGCAAGGAACCTTCTTCAGGCCAGTGTGAGATTATTCTGCCCATGGGGGCATCCACCCAAGCCTAAACTAAACTACTCTCTTAACTGATTTGCTTTATCCCTATGCCATGCTGATGTGGCTTTGTCGCTCCTGGAACCAGCACACCCCTAGCCCACAGCCTGGGCAAAGCTTGCTGATGGTGGCAGGCAATGGTATATGCACCGTGACTTGGCATTGCCCCTGCTTAGGGTTAATTTTCCTTTTTCTTAGGAATTTTTGAATTTTCCATCCTGCAAAGGGAAGCTGGGAGGCAGGGTATAATCTTTTGAGGTCAAAGATTCTTTTTAGGGTCTGTTAGATAAATCCAGCTCAGCATCCCTTAACTCATCATGGACAAATGAAATAAAACTATAGCCCTCTCTAAATTCTAAGCAGATGCAATTCTTCAGCAAATAAAATCAGGTGCCAGGCATTTTAGTTTGTTTTAATGCTAAGAGCAGAGTTCTCTGACCCTTCAAGGATTGTGACCATCTGTCAGCAGGAAGCAGAGATGGTTTTTATATGCTTTGGGTCAGGATATGAGAAGTGGGTGGTGGGAACCTCTGGCAGTGCAATGCATTTCACCACGATGGAGGCATCTAAAAGGGCACCCTCTCATTGAAGCCAAGGGTGCTTCATCCCGCCCTCAGACAGATGCCTGAAGTACTTGCCGTTTGCCAGTGGAGATCAACCCCGCTCCCAAAAATTGCTCCAGAGGGACATCCTAACCAATAAATTCAAAGGCAAGTGTGTGGCCAGGACAGCCACCCGTCAATCTCTGAGGGGGTGTTTCTTTCCCAGGCTCATCCCTGGGATTCCCCCAGAGCCCGCAGCTTTTGCCTCTGATTCATGGGTGACAACTGCAGCCTAACACCTGACCTGGCTGCAGTTTCCTTCATGCTGTAACATTCGATTCACAAACACCCCCGTTACCTAGGCTAGAGCCAAATATACCTCATGGGCTATTTCAGCCTATAGATCTATTTTCTGCAGCTTGAGCTGTCTCAGGATGGGGATGTAAAGGGAGGTGAAGTGCAGGGCCAGCCAAGCAGATGGACATTTTAACACCACTTCCAGAAATACTCTCTCCTAAATAAAAAACCTGAGCCTGCAAATGCTTCATAATGGGGCCACTGATACTCACAGCAAATAAAATAAATTCTTCTTCATTCCCACTTCTTATTCTTTCATCAAGAAGTGAAAAAAATGATGTGTTAGCAGAAGGCCTTTTCCTTCTGTTTCATGGAATAATTCCCATCCCTTACAGTAACAAGCCTCCCTTAATTATTTTTATTACCCTGTGGAAATCCTGCCCTGGGAAGGGACTTTCTAAGCCATAAAGTCCAACCTTTTGCTATTGCTTGTGCCACAGCTATAAAATATCTCGTTTATCAAACCCTGTGTCTGCTTTTCCCCCCCTCACTTCTCCTTTTGCACATCCACAGGGATGTGAAGTTGTCTCATAGTTTCTATCCTAAAATTATTCATCACCTATTTATGCCCTTTCTTGGGCCAGCTAGGATAATATTTTTCTGGATGCTATGGGCAGGAATCTTAGCACTTTGGTAGATTAATTCTGTTTTGACACATTGTGTGAAAGATGGGAAAATTATCCTGAAGCAAGGACACAACCTCTGGGATATCAGAACAGGAAGGAAAAAAATTACCAAAGAACTTGATTATTTTCTTTAATTCATCATGAAACTATTTCTTAAAAGTCTCTGAAGAATAGTTCCATTTGGTTACTAAAATGCATTAAAGCAGGCAAAAGAAGAACAAGTGGCCAAGTACCTCTAAATAAAATTTATCTAAGAATTTAAACTAACAGTTTAAACTAATTTTAACAAAGAATTTAATTAAAATTCAACTAAAGATTAACTAAGAATGTCACAGAATAGAATGCTCTGGGTTTGGTAAAGGGCCAAACGAGTGGATGTCTGCACATATTTAGATGAATAAGAAAATAAATAAAAATGTCATTCAGATTTCATGACATTTCAAATTTAAGACTGCTTGATCTACTGTAAAAGTATGCTTTCATCATGTATAAACTTTATCCTTCCATTATAAACTAGTTTAAACTATAGTTGATAGCTTGATTTTTATTCTTTTTCTGCACATTTTAGGTCAGATTTAATGCCCATAATATTTTTTGGAAAGCAGTTTTTCAGCAGAGAACCTTAACTAGAGAAAGTAATGCTTTATTTCAGTAGCATTTAAATCACTGGGCAATTAAAAATATTTAGTTACTCATATTTTGAATTCTTGAACATGTAGGGTTTCTGTACACCTTAATGTAGATTAAATATTTCTTAAGATAAATATGTTTTGTCCAACTGGCAAGAAATAGGAATTATTTTTTGTTGTTAAACCCATCAATTTTGAGCATATGAAATGATCAGTAACTTTGTTCCAGCTTTTTCTGAGGAGCACATTAGAACTGGGGTTTTAAATGTCAACACGATTAATACTGGAGTTAAGGAAAGACTTGAAACACTGTTTGTTTAGTTGGGTTCCTTTTTTCATTTTCATTTTGTTGTGGCTGCTGCAAATAGTACCTTTTGGCTACAGAAAATTTTCCAGGTAGATAAGCGCCGAGCATATTCAGTAGCCAAACTCCTGCCTACATCACAGCTGCACCTGCTGGGATCTTTTTTTCTGTTAACACACCAAAAATAGAGCAGGTAACTGCTGCTAAACTGTGTGCTGGATGCTATGCAAACACAGGCAGGAGACAAATGTTGTCTAGCATCATGATGTGAAAACGTATCAGGGCCAGACTGTAGCCGCCAGGGTGTTTTGCCACGTACCTTAAGTTAATATTTAACTGAATGCCTTCGAAAGGAACCAAATCCTGCTGTTTTCCTCCTGGTCCATCACACAGCTCCATAAAATATACTAATAACTGGTTTTATCACTAGCTGGGAAGAACTACCTGTTCTAATTTAAATCATGTTGCATCAGCCCTTTAACTCCTGAAACTCCCATGAATGCAGCAATTGCACCATAACAGAACATCCCTCAGCATCCCCTTCTGCTGCAAAGCTCAGATTTTTAAAATTAATTTCTAAACAGTGCAGCTGCACAGAAACCTTTCCCGTATCCACGTGCAACAGTCTCCTTCCTTCAGTCAACCTGAACCAATAAACCCACATAAGGAAAAAATTTTTCACGTTGACAGTGGTGAGACACTGGCTCAGGTTGCCCAGAGAGGTGGCAGAAGATGCCTCATCCCTGGAAACATTCCAGGTGAGGTGGACTAGATGACCTTGAAAAAGGTCCCTTCCCACCTAAACTGTTCTGTGATTCTATGTAATGAGAAGTACAAAAGTAGTTCAACATTAAAATACTCATGCTCATACTGAATTTCTATTTTTATTTCCATAATTTTATAGTTCCATTTGTTTAATATATCACAATAAACACAAGGCACAGATTTTACCCACAGTTTAGATTGCTGTTGAGAAGGAGGACACCCAGAGTAGCAGTGCCTTCCATCTTCTGAGGTCCACAGTACACTTTACCACTCACATGCCCATCCTTTTCTGCTGAAGTAACTCCCACCTAAGAAAAGATGTTGAAATGATCTTAAATGCAGCACTAGCTCTGAAAGATTCCTCTTAGTCTTGTGGCACTTCCTGGGATGAAGTCCATGGTCTGTGACAAGTGGGAACAGTTGGTGCCTTTGCTTGTATTGTGGATTTATGTGTGATTTTTCTCATTTGCCAACAACAGGCTCTACAGGACATTCAAGGACAGCAAGTACCTGTACATGCTGATGGAAGCCTGTCTAGGTGGAGAGCTCTGGACAATTCTCAGGGACAGGTGAGTTGCAAGAAACTGTTGTCCTACAAAGTAGAATATTTTATAATATGCCTCAAGACAACCAAAGGTTTTATCTTTTCATGGGAAAAATCTGGATCTTACCATGCTATGTTTGATTTAAGATCCCAGAAAGGTGAGGAGCTATTTTTATTCCTATGCAGTTGACTAGAGACAAAGTGAATCCAGTTATAACTGGCAATGAGGACTGATGTAGGTTGTATTCAACATGTACAAGGCTTTAGCAAGTGGAGACTTATCCAGAGCTATTTTGTCATGGCCTCCCTGAAAAAATACAGAAGGTAGTGATGGTAGGCAGTCCTGTGATAAATAGTATCTACGACAAGTCTTTGACTGCCCTTTTTTTGTGTCTTCATCTCTATTCCTAAATAGCTAGCAGTATATTTTAATCTAATTAATTAATAATCATAGAATGATTTGGGGTGGAAGGGACCTTAAAGACCATCTGGTTTCAACCCTCCTGTCATGGGCAGGGATACCTCCCACTAGACCAGGTTGCTCCAAGCTCCATCCAAATTGGCATTGAACACATCCAGTAATGGAGCATCCACAGCTTCCCTGGGCAACCTGTGCCAGTGTCTCACCACCCCTCACTGTGAAGAACTTCTTCCTAATATCTAATCAGTTTTTAATTACCTAAGAAGCATTGCTTCCATGGCCATTTTAGACTCTGGGCTTAGCAACCAACTCCCTCAGGCAGCAGTGGCCTTAGTGAGAGTTCGCAGTTGTGAGTGAATTCCATGGGAATGTGCCTTTTCAAGGTGAAAAACCCTGAAAGCTCCTTCAAAGTCAACTGAAAAATCATCATTTCCCATCCCAGAGAAAGACCTGCTGTTTTCATCTCAGCATTTGCTCCGCTGACCACACAGAGTAACTCCAAACAGCAACATCCCAGAGGAGATGTGGTCCACAATGTCTATTAATATTTCTTAATATTTATGACACAGTCAGGTACAACAGCCATGAGCAGAAGGAAGTGAATAGTTCTGCTTTCTGGACTTTTTGTCCAGATCTCACGTATTCCACCAGGGCTGCTCATCAAAGTGGGAAACAGGATAGAGCACCAAATCCACACCCTGCAAGGAGCATGATACCATCAGGACACTGAAGTTCCATGGAAAAAAAAAAAAAAAAGACTTAGGAAAGTGTGTAATTACATACCAGCAAATGTGCTCCTGATACTTCCTGCTTGGGAGGGTTTGACCTTGCAGTGTTTGGGTTTGGTAGTGGGTGGGTAGGTGGCAGGTGGGTTGTGCATGTGTACATGGGATGTGCGCGTAGCATGCCCAAAGGGAAGGAGAGGATGCAGTGAATGGTGTGCGACTACGTAACAGGCTCATAATTGGAATATAATTTAATTAAATTTGGCAAGAGAAAGACATATTGGAACAATTAATCAGAAAGCAAAGATTAAATTGTTTTTTAATTACCTAGGATGGATTTTTTTGTAATTCATAGAATCAAAGAATTGTTTTGATTGGAAGAGATCTTTAAAATCATCAAGTCCAACCATTAACCCAGTACTGGCAGGTCACCACTAAACCATGTCCCTCAGCTTCACATCTCCATGGCTTTTACACACCTTCAGGGATGGGGACTCCATCACTGTCCTGGGCAGCCTGGGACAGGCCTTGACAGCCCTTTTGGGAAAGACATTTCTCCTCATGTCCAACCTAAACCTCCCCTGGCACAACTCAAGGCCATTTCCTCTTGTCCTGTGGCTTGTTCCTTGGGAGAAGAGATTAACTCCACCTGTTTCCAACCTCCTTTCAGGGAGTTGTTCAGAGTGAGAAGGTCTCCCCTGAGCCTCTTTTTCTGCAGGCTGAACAACCCCGATTCCCTCAGCTGTTCCTCACATGACTTGTGCTCTAGACCTTCTGTACTTCCTTATCCTAACAGTGTGCCTTCACCAGACCATTTAAACAAGAACCCTAACAAAGTTAGCAGGTGCTGGGTGGTAGTTCTCATCATCTTTGTCAGAGCCTTATAATTTCATCTTGAATTCTCTTGGCTGTACGTTGTGGTTCTGCTGCCCCCTAGCTTAGACATGCTCTTGAGCTCAGCCCACTCCCACCACCAGCTCTCAGGAGCAGCCAGTATGGTTTGCTTTGGAATACTGGTTGCAAATGGGTGCTGAACCAAAGATCCCAAAGTGCAGTTTATGCTGAATTTACAATTAACCCTTGAAGTCCCAGCAATTGTAATTTTTCTCCCATTTGTCTTAGTTGTGAACATTAGTGCAGGTGTTCTTGGTCTCCACAGCCCCAGATAGCTTTAGCACCCAAAAGTCAAAGATTACAATAAAAAAATCACCTTTTACTTACAAGGTGTTTGTAAATTTTACTTCTATGAGATGTAATTACAAAATAAATCTAAATGCTTTTATATTTAATAAATAACAATTTAGATTCAAATGTTTGATATGAAGGTGGATTGAAGGCAAAGATGCTAACTTTAAAAATAGAAATGAAATTAAATTTATATATAAAGGTGAGCTTAGCAACAGGCACTTTCCAGGTATTAGAGTGATTCTGCTGAACTGTGTGGGTATTTTAACAGCAAAGGAAGTCCAGTAAGGGAAGAGGTCTAACGGCTTTATCCCCTTTCCCCTCTTGTTTTATGCAGAGGTTCATTTGAGGATTCAACAACCAGGTTTTACACAGCGTGTGTGGTTGAAGCTTTTGCCTATTTGCATTCCAAAGGGATCATTTATAGGGACCTCAAGCCAGAAAACCTCATTCTGGATCATCGAGGTTATGCCAAACTGGTGAGTACCTGCAACATCTGGTTTGGAAAAAAAAAAAAAAAAAGCCACTGCTACTTCCAGACAGCTGGTGTTAGGAGTAGAGAAGAAAACAGGACTAGCCATAGAAGGTTAAAAACATAGTCCTTCCAGGTCAGTGTCCTGTCATTGGTGATGGCCATCAGCAGATGCTGAGATGAGATCAGGGCAAGGGTGTTGTCACCCATCACCAGGATGTTTTCCCAACCTCCAGCAGACTGGAGGTATAGCTGAGCTGGGTAATGCTAATTCTGGCTTGAAATGAAGATCTGTTGTCCTGAAGTGGAAATGTTTAGAGAAGAGCATCAAGAGAAATCCATCCAGCTGGTTTGGAGCTACTGAAAGACTGAAAAATAACTTTAAAATAGATATCTTGAAATATTGATGGGAGAGGGGAGGACTTGTCTCTGTGGGCTTTATAGGCAGCTGGTGAAGGAAATTTTGCAAGCTGTTTCTGTGTCAGGTCCTTTGTGTAAGCGATAATAAAAAAAAAAAAAGGCATTCTTAATGGAAATATTAATCATGCCCCCATTATGGCAAGAAATTACTGTTATTAATTGCTCTGGACTGTGTTGCTGAGCTGTGGCCAATACAGCTTCTTGCTTTAGGACGGTCACTTGTGTTCTGGCACCACCAGAACACACGACTGATCTGAGCATGCTCCTCCAGGACTCCTCTGCATAGGGCTCTGCCTGAAACAGCTTTCAGAATGACATCAGAGTTTATGGTCTACAACAATTCACTAAGTCTGGGAGGTCCAGCATAGCCAGGGTCTGGGGGTGTTGGATGTTTGAGGTGAATTAGGTGCAGGACTGTCCTTCTCCCCACCCCAGGAGGATCTGGACTAGGATTTGTGCTGGTCCCATCACCAACTCCCAGCTCCTTCAATGTTTTCATCTTTGTGGACACATTCATAGTAGCATGAGAAGTGTCCCAGATCCCTTGTAGCACTGTGACCATGTAGGACATTTTGCTTCTGACCAGACAAAGGTGTAGGAGCATTTCACAGCCATCAAGGGACAGCAGAGTGTGCTACAGACTGTGCTCTGGGCCAGCACAGCGCCAAGGCAGGGTAGGGCAGAGGAGGCAGAATTAAGCATGCAGTAAACCTGTTAACCTGAGCTCTGCCCAGGCCCCAAAGTATGGCTTCAGTTCTGGTTTAATCTGATTTTCTGTGCTTGCTGGTGCCACAGGAGCACTGCTCTGAGGGCATGCTGAGGTTTGTGAGCCCACAAGCACATTGAAACCACCTCATGTAAATTGGGAGAATTGGGAAGATGCTTGTGGTACTGCATTGCTCTCTATACTGGGAGAGAAATCTGAACATCTCAACAGATGCCAAAATAGTCACTATTTAGCCTAAATATTAGTTCTTTTCTTGATTTAAGTCTGGAAGTTTAAAACAACACCAAAACAAAACAAGTCAACCTGAGTTGTGAATGAAATCATAGAAACACAGAATGGTTTGGGTTGGAAGGGACCTTCATAGATCATCTAGTTCCAACTCCCCTGCCATGGGCAGGGACACCTCCCACTAGACCAGGTTGATCAAAGCCCTGTCCAACCTGGTCTTGAACACTTACAGTGTTGGGGCATCTACAGTCTTCCTGAGCAACCTGTGCCAGCATCTCACCTCCCTCAGAGTGAAAAAATTCTTCCTAATTTCTAATCTAAATTTCCCTTCTTCCAGTTTGAAGCTATGACCCCTTGTCCTATCACTACAAGCCCTCATAAAAAGTCCCTCCCCAGCTTTCTCACAGGCCCCTTTCAGATACTGGAAGGCTGCAGTAAGGTCTTCCTGGAGCATTCCCTTCTCCAGAACAACACCACCAACTCTCTCAGCCTGTCCTCACAGCACAGGGGTTCCAGCCCTTGGATCATCTTCGTGGCTTCCTCTGGACCTGCTCCAACAGGTGCATGTCCCTCTTATGTTTGGGTCTCCAGAGCTGGACACGGTGCTCCAGGTCAGGTCTCACAAGAATAGAGCAGAGGGGGAGAATATGAGGCTATATCTCCCAAGAAACCCTCCGTGTTGGCATTTGGCTTTTTTCCCTCACCAGAAGTTTCCTTTTACATAATGAAGGATAAACCAGTGAAAAGGTCACTGCAGTTTCCTGGTCCTGGAACAACCCACGATGCTTTAGTTGGGAGAATATTCCCACGAGGAAACCTCCTTTTCTGCTTTGCTTCACTTGAAGAGGAGCGGAGCCCATGGCTGACATTCCCTCTCCTACTCTGCTCCTATCCGCAGGTCGATTTTGGCTTTGCAAAGAAAATAGGATTTGGAAAGAAAACATGGACTTTTTGTGGAACCCCAGAGTACGTAGCCCCCGAGATCATCCTGAACAAAGGTCACGACATTTCAGCAGACTACTGGTCACTGGGAATCTTAATGTATGAACTCCTGACTGGCAGGTATGGGCATCGGGGCCGGCGCCTCTGCTGAGAATAGATCCCAGTATTTCTGCTGTTGTCACCCTGATTAGGTGAGGGGGAGGTTCAGAGCTGGCGTGTGCTGTAGTGGCACAGCACCATGCTGCTGAACCCAACAATTAGTTTTTCCACTTTAAATCACAGCAGACCCCACAAAGGGCAAGACAGGAGCAGGCTTTTTAGGAAATGCCGTGAAACAACACCAAAAAAGTTAATATGTGGTGGGGAAAGGGAGAAGGTTTGGTAGTCAACCAGAGAGGTGTGGTGCTGCTGTGCGTCTGAGGAGGAGGTAGACCTGATGCCGTGGGGGCTTGAGTCCCTATGTCCATCCCTCCCCTTATTTACTTTTGGATGTATGTATTACTGCTGATGTTTGCAGTAGCAGCTTCCTGTCTCTTCCTCACCTCATCCCCATTGCTCACTCAAAGGGTACAGGAGCTGGAAAAGGATCCATGACCTCAACCTGCTTATCTTTCAGGACTGAACCCTGTCCCTTATTCTTAGAAAATTGATGGAAACCTAATTAATCCCCACTGAAAGCGTGTCACAACATCAAAGAGAGAACAAGCCAGCAAGTGTTGCTTGGACCCCCCTTCCTCAGGCTGTTGGGATGTGGGCCATCATGGAAAGAAGAGGTTTAACATGTGCTGCTCTGCAAAACTTTGCTCTTTGATGCTTTCATGCAGCCAGCATCACTGAAATACAGACAGTATCAGAGCCCCTTGGCTGAGAAATGGTTAAGATCAGAGCTAGCAAAGCATTGCTGGTTGTCGTCTATCTTTTCTCATTTCCATAGGGTGCTGTATTTTGCTCTGGATCTTTTGTTTCTATCAATCTTCAAAGCTATTTTAAAGACAAGCTTTTAATCTTCTTTGTTTTCCTCTCCTCTCCAAAGTCCCCCTTTCTCAGGCCCAGACCCCATGAAGACCTATAACATCATATTAAGGGGAATAGACATGATTGAATTTCCAAAGAAGATTGCCAAAAATGCTGCTAATTTAATTAAAAAACTATGCAGGTAAGCACATGAAATATAATCACCTTGATCTTACTTGCAAATAAATTAATTGTTTGGGGGAATTAAGAAAGTAACCAATTTGTTATTCGTTTATAGGGACAATCCATCAGAAAGATTAGGGAACTTGAAAAATGGAGTGAAAGACATCCAAAAGCACAAGTAAGTGTCTTCTCCACCATCCATCAGGTCCAACCCACAGAAGCGTGTATTTCAAACACTTCAATTTTCAGAAAAAAAGTACTCTTTTTAACTCCTTTGGCCTTTCACTTCTAGTGTGCTTTAGACTCTAATTGAATTTCCACTGGACTTTTTTTTCCCAGTGGTTTGGTATCAATGCCAGCCTTGCCTATAAGCAAAATGCTTTGCACGTTGACCGTTACGCTTTAATTACTCTAACTGCAAAAGAACATTTGGAAGCAATCCAAATGCCTGCTTGTTTTTGGTTTTGTTTTTTTTTTCTGGTTTGTGGAATCACTTTCTGAGGTTGCCCTTGATTTCCCTTCCCCCCCCCAGCCCAACACACTTTCTCCCTACCCCTAATGTTAACTCATCATCCTTTTTGGTCTGATGGGAGAAAGCTGTTACGTGAAGTCTCCTCGGTTTTCACACTGCTGCAGGGGGATAAGAACAAGTTAGAGACCCATCACAGAAGCATGTTATCTCATCCATCCATGCTGGTCCCTCTCTTCCTCCACCCCCAAAGCAACAGAAATGGATTGGATGGACATTCTAGGTGAACATGTTGAAGGCTCAGCTCAGGGCTTATCCACCCGCCTTAGCTTGAGCAAACCCAAGGTGCCCAAACCAGGAGGAGGACATCCCTGTTGTGTGCTCTTAGCTCCCAGAAGAAAGGACATTAGGGGTCTCATATGGAAGGGATCGACCCTATAGAAAGGTGAGGGCACCTGCCAGGACACCTGCATCAAGGAACAGTTTTCTTCTGAGCATTGGTAATTTGTACATGTGATGGTATCACCACTGGGTTGCTGCACACACTTCATTTTCAGTGCCAAAAACATATATAAAGATGACATGGAAAATAATTAAGGCTAATTAGACAATTTGAAGAAGGTGACTGTGGGAATCACAGTCTAAGCAATTTCAGTTTCATTTTGTGCTACAGAGAGTTTTTCATGGTATATCTAACTGCTTAATTATTCCCTCCCTTCTAGATGGTTTGAAGGCTTTAACTGGGAAGGGTTGCGAAAAGGGACACTGACACCTCCTATAATACCAAGTGTAAGTTTTACTACTTATTTTCTCCTTCATAGTCAATAAGTTTCTTCTACATGAACACTGTGAGCTTCAGGCACTGTAGTTAACTGTGACAGCATGTGCTTTATTTCTTCTGAAGATGCTTGAAGGTCACATTAGAGACATTTCCAGCAGCCTCTTCCAGAAGGCAGTTTGGAGAGGACATGGCTGCAAATAAACGCGATTCGCAGCAGGAGATCAGGGCAGGATCACTTGCTACTACACATTTTTTCTCTTCCTTGCCTGCTCCACTCGTTTCTTCACATACTCCACATTTCAGTAGAGAGCTGCCAGTTACACCCCTTCTTTCAGATGTGTCCTCCTTCTTTCTCCTTTTTTTATTTCTTTTGACAAGACAAGTGGGATTTCTATGCCAACTCTTTTCTTCTGCATTAACCTTTCCCTCTGTCTGTTCTTTTGTGCTTTTCACCCATTTTTCCCTCTGTGTCCCTGTCCTACATGAAAAGCCCCGTTACCACCTAGTTTATGTTTAACTGAGAGCAGATGCAGAGAGACAGCTCGACTCATCTTCCTTTGGAGCAAAGATCTTCCTTTGATGTCTTTGTGAGCTCTTTCCCCACAAAGCCTGCCGCAAAGGGAAACCAAACAGGATTAGCTGATAGAAATTACCTTGGCCCCTTCTCTTTTGCAGCCTCCCCTCCTTGTTTCAACTTAATCCCTTTTGCTCCCTGCCTCTCCCACAGGATCACCAAGAGAATGACATGAGTGATCGTGTTTCATTGCACCCCATTGCTCTGTCCACCCGTGGTCCTGCACCTCCTGCAGCAGGCATGGCTTTGGGGCTAAAGCTGCTATCCCAAAGTTTTCTTAGCAGCTATGAAAGAGCAGGAGGGTTTTGCATCCCCCCTCCAAACTTTTGCCCTATGGCAAAAGAACTTACTGGCAGTCAGTGGGAGAGAGCAGGACTTTGCAAATATCTGCCTCAAGCAGGACGCCCAAAGAACATATAAATGTGTTATAAATCAAAAATGGCTTTTTTTTTTTCTCTTAAGCTTCTTTTTAATAGCTATTAATTGGTCAGTGGAACTGTTCACCACATTTCAATTCAGACAGTAAAGTTGAATTTGCTCCTTTACATCCGTTTTCAACTTCTGGTTTACTTGTGCAGAAAGCCAGTGTAGCCTGATAATGACCCAGTATGTTTCTCTACTTGTTTTTAGTGGATTTTTCGTTTAGTAAGAGCGTTTACAATACTGCATTGACCCCATATCCACACAGAGCCTGCATTCAAAGACATGGACCTGTTGGAGCAGATCCAGAGAAAGTCAGAAAAATGACCACAGGGCTTCTGTGAAGACAGGCTGAGACAGATGGGGAGTTCAGCCTGAAGAAGAGAAGGCTCCAGGGAGACCTTCTTGCAGCCTTTCAATACTTAAAGAGGGTCTATAAGACAATATTTTTCGCAGGGCCTGTTGCAACATGACAAGGGATGATGGGTTTAAAGTAAAAGAGCAGAGATACAGACTAGAGAGAAAGAATAATTTTTTTTATGCCGAGGGTGGCAAGACACTGTCCCAGGTTGTCCAGAGAGGTGATAGGTGCCCCATCCCTGGAAAGATTCCAGGTGAGGCTGGCCAGTATCTGATCTAACCTCATCTAGTTGAAGCTGTGCCTGCTGCCTGCAGGGGTGTTGGACTAAATGAGCTTGAAAGGTCCCTCCCAACCAAAACCATTTGATGATTCTTTGTCTAACCATCAGACAGCACAACCATCAGCAGTGAATTCAGTGATATCTGCTCTCTACAGGCATGAATTCATCCCTGAAGTCCCCAAGCTCGGATGTTGCTCCACCAACAGAAGTGGTCTCTGCTCCTTTGTCATTGCCTAAAGGAAAGACACTCTGCAGCCTGTTATGCAGGAAATCAAACGTTCTTTGCTTTTTCACTTAGGTCCAGTGCAATAGGAGAAAAGGGTTATGTGAGTCCCAGTTCACTTCACTGGCATTATTTCTTGGCATCATCAAGGCTGTTCATGTGTCTGATGACATCCTACCAGGAAATGTGTCTGTGATTTCTCCCAAGAGAGTGATCTGCTGACACTCTTTTGGCCAGCACACCACCATCAAGGGTGTCCAAAGTAGATGGGAGCATCCTCCTCTCTTCAGAGAAATCCTTCTTCCAGGACAGCTTTATACTGACAGCCATACATTACTCTAATCCCAATTCAACACAGCTTATTCTTTCCTACGGTTCTTAGGAGTAATATCTTCTCTAGACATAACTCCTGAGATCCTCTCCAAAACCTGCCTCCATTAACTGGTGAACCTGTCAGTCCTGCTCAGCTTTGTTTTCCACAATCAACTTGTTGCTTTGGAACAAGTCCCAACTGCCAATAAGGGCCATATCTGAAAAGAGACCTAAAATATGTAGGTCCAGGAGAAGAAATAAAGTTTTCCTTCACACGGTGCACCTCTCCTTGTTAGCTGGGAAGGAGCCAGCAGTGCTAAACATAGAAAATGGCTATTTTTCTAAGAAAAAAACCTTCCCCGGCTCCTTAAACCCTCATCAGCAGTTATGTGGTACTACTGGGATAACAATCA
Source organism: Megaceryle maxima (assembly GCA_024605025.1). Lineage (NCBI taxonomy): Eukaryota > Metazoa > Chordata > Aves > Coraciiformes > Cerylidae > Megaceryle > Megaceryle maxima. The sequence goes on along the minus strand of JANHGN010025598.1, from coordinate 9,028 downwards.
AAAGCTGCTCCTTAGCTTTATTCCACAGGATTTTAGGAGATCTCAATTTACAGCCTGCTCCTAGCACATTGCTTCAGAGAGCAGCTGAGCCTAATTACCTCCACTTCAGTCTTGACTCTTCCGAAGTCATCTTGCTGTCTTGCATCACAGCTCTTGCCTTTGAGAAAGTTGTGCAGATCTCTGCCCCATCGTTCATCTCAAGCCCTGATGCTGGTCAGCAGACAGACAGCTGATATTTGCTCTTATCTTCTTGGATGGGCAGGAGATAAATCTAATGTCCCTTCTTGGTTGGAGAGGACACTGAGAGGAATGTTTGCTCCCATGTCTCTGACAGTGAAGGACTGCAGGCCACATAGGTGACCTGGACCTCAGAGCTGTGGGGAAGCATATATAACTGAATGGTCATCACATAATGTCCATCAGCAGAGTAACAACTCAGCCAACCTTTTTTCCCCAATCATATTTCTTCTAAGAAAAAGAAAACCTTACATTTTCACGTGATGGATGTACTCAGCCTTTTGTTTTGTCAGGTGAGCACAAATGGCAATCCATTGCCCAGAGCAAGTCTTAGTTCCCTTAAAACCTTTTCTAACCAGAGCTCAAAAAAACATGCCGACCTGGCTAGGTGCTCCCAGCATGGACATCTGCAGAGGAGCCCTGGCGAGCTCCACAGATGCTTTCACAGAGTACATTTCACTTATGCTCTGTCCATCACTGCTGAGAGGCTTTCCCAAGAAGCTCTAGCTTGTGCATGTCCTCTGTGAATGGCCACACCAACTGTATCTCTTATACTTTGGTAGCTGGTATCTTATACATACACCCCAATGTTTCTGCTCCCAGCTCATATGGGGTGGGCTGAGAGAAACAGAGGGATGTCTTCACTATGAGGGTGGTGAGACACAGGCTACCCAGGGAAGCTGTGGATGCTCCATTATGAGATGTGCTCAAGACCAGGCTGGATGGGGCTTTGATCAACATGGTCTAGTGGGAGGTGTCCTTGCCCATGGCAGGGGGGTTGGAACTAGATGACATTTAAGGTCCCTTCCAACCCAAACCATTCCATGATTCTGTGTGATCCAGCCCATGTGACTGGGACAGTGGAGGAAGGCAAGTGTGGAGCACCCCAAGGGTGAGGACCCAGAGGGTGCAGGCTCTTCAACACAACAGTGTCAGCACCAACAAAGTAAACAGATCCGGATAACTCAAAAGACATTAAATTACAGTATTCAGTACACAGTGAAGTATCTCATCACTCTGTAGGACTCTAGTAACCTTTTAGAGGGTTTTGTTGTTTTTTAAAATGAGGTGGGTATTCTAAGATCTTAGTTTTCCCCAAGACATTTTCAACAGCAGGAAAATGCTGATGCAGCTGGACAGCATATTAAATTTCAAGCTGAAGTTGGAGCTCTTCTTGATCAAATAGTCTTTTCCCAAGGCTTATAGCAGCATCCAGCATCAAATATGTCTCCTGTACTGTAGGCTGAGCTCCGACTGTGGCTTCTCCACCAGCTGCACAAGTGAAACGGATGAAAAATACAGCAAAAGTTTCCTGTCCAGCACCCCTATGACAAGTGCAGTCCCCTATAGCCTGGACTGGCTATCTGGGGTACAGCTTACAGTACCGATTTTCTCTAGTAAGACACCAGTTATTTTGGTCTGGAGGAGCTACTGGTCTGGTTTTGCATTGTTTCTTTGTTTTTTTAATTGCATTCAGTGGGTGTCATTGTAAGAAGTTTCCATCATCATAAAGCAAAAAAAAAAAATAGAAGAAATGTACTTGGCCTTCATCCTAGGAAGGTGGATTTCTCTGGTAGGCTCTCTAGACAGAGCAATACTCATCAGGAGACTCGGAGGCAGCAGAAGTCCAGATCACATCCTCTAATTCAGGATCCTGTAGCCATAAATTGGAAATGCTGGGCTTTGAGAAGGCCCAAGGCTTTTCTACTGATCTTGTCCCAGTGGGTAGGGCAATTGCTGTTGGACTAGAGACCCTAGAGGGCCTGGATCATTAGAGGAGGGGCACTGTGGGAAGTCCTCCTGGGGTTCAGCAAAAAGTTGCAGAATGCAGAACTTTTCTTGCTTGCTGCAGTTAGCCATGAATGCTCTTGAATTATCATGGTTGTGAGATGGAAACATCTGCAGAGGTCCACTTTGACGACCGTCTCGTTATTGTCATTCTCTTTTTTCCACAGGTTGCATCTCCAACAGACACAAGCAATTTTGACAGCTTCCCAGAGGACAGTGATGAACCACCTCCTGATGACAACTCAGGATGGGACATAGATTTTTAATGTATTTCTCTTACCTGCTTCTGCCTTGCTGAAGACAGCTTCCTGGGACATGGCTGCCAGCGAAACCGAAAGAACTGGGGAGGATTAGTGCTCGGGGTCACCATGATGCCTTGATTGATGCTGCTACAGTAACTACAGTGGCATTAGGACTTCTTGCTTAGATGACAATAGCGCTCTTCATGTTTTCTGTTCAAACTAAAAACAGCAGTTGACATGGTGGTCCTGATGCAAGTAAAGAAACAATGTTTTCTATCACTGCGATGATCTCACTACACTCTTAATTATAAAAGTCGAGAGATATGTAGTGTAAGATGCACTTAATTCAAGCTGCAAGGTACTGGCTTTATCAGTAGGATCAGTAGTAATTTATTAAGTGCTGTAGCTAATTACCGTGCAGGGTGTGGGCTACTGCCACCCTCCGAGCTCCATAGGTCTTCTGCATAGGCCAGCGTAGGAGCAAAGGAGGACCACAACGGTACCGCTCAAAGAGTTCATGTCAAAGCAGTGGTAAAATTGGTCCTTTTGTCTTTCTGAGGAGTGTTCATGACAAGACTGAATGTTACCTTTCCTCTTTACTGTTCAGATTTTTGTTTGTTTGTTTGTTTTTTTAGTCTGGTAAAACAAAAGCACAACTGCTCTAGATCCTGTTAAGGCAGATATGGGTCGCTTCTCTCATATAGCTGAGGACATACGGTAACACTAATCCATTTCACCTCTAAAATAGTGCTTAAATAATGGTCCTGTAATAAAGCAACAGCAGCCCACTGGTCTTATTGATTAGCAGTTAGGCATAAAACTAAGCTTAACTTTTACCTTTTTAGAACCCAAAGGGAAAACGTAAGACCCCTAATGTACTTTATAGGTGCTATGTCTATCCCTCGCCTGTGAACAGACCTATTCAGTCCACTGCCATTTCAGAAATATGTAGCAAGAGGCATCGTTCTCCACCACGCTCTTAGATGATTTTCTGTGTCTGCATCTCTTCCATGTTTAGTGCAAAGGTAATTAAAGGTGGAACTGGACCAGTAAAAATGGAATCCTAATGCCTCACCAGACTAAGAAGCTCCACAGGAAAGTCAGTGGAATCAAATGGAGAAATGATATTGGATGTGTCAATGTGAGGTCTCCATGTCTCTGGCATAAGCAGGCAACCAGTGACCATGTCTAAGGCACAAGGATGGCGGCAGCCAAGTCAGCTCGTATAGAAAAAAGAGCTGGGGAAAACAACACCATTGTGTGTATGCTTTTCCCTCACTTCCACTGCTTTTCCTTTGCTTGAGTGCAGTCTCCTCAGATTTATCTGACTTAGCAGAAGAATACTGTCTTGGATGCCTGTTTGTTGCATATACATGGGACTGAAAGTTTATCCCATCATACCAACAAGAACCATCAGCTTTCAGCCTCTACACCAGACCCCGCCCCCAAAAAATCAGCAGATGCTGCCCCATTTCAGCTCAGAGCTGTTGTGTATGCTGGAAGTCAAAAGGTCAACTTCTGCTGAAAAGTCATTCTTGTGAATTTCGCCTACGTAGGGCAAAGAAAATGTATGTTTTAACAGTCAAAAAATATTTCCCTGCTGCTAAATCCCAGCTCTTTCCCATGTTCCTAATGAAAAAGACTCAATAGAGCATATTAAAAAGGTATTTTCTTCTTAATTCTCTTCTTTAAAAAGAGCTCGGTCATTGCCACACCTTTGAAACCAGTTTGTGTCGCTGGATTTCCTTCCTAATTTTCTGAAGGGTGAGGCAACATCAGCACAGTAACTTCAGGTTATTCCTGCAATTCATTAATCATTAAAATCTTGTTTGCCTTCAAAACAATGGGGAAAAGGCAGTTACTGCATCTCCCGGGAATTACTCATATAGGGCAAATACACGCTGGCTTTTCAGCCTTTATCTAGGGGATAGAAGATGCTGAAAGCCAATGCTGAGTACTAGGGCTAAAATAATCACTGGGCATCTCAGCCCAAAAGCCTAAAATCCAGATTCTTTACATCCCCATTTCTTCACTTGATGATACAATGACATTGAGGGAGAACATTTCCTGTGGTTTGTAATTTTCTATAGATGAACATAGAGCAGTTTGTCCAGAAATGATAGTGTTTAGTAGCTGTGATGCAGTTGCCAGTCAAGGGATTACTGGGAAAAAAGAGTATCACAATATTGGGGGGACAACCTGCAAATGTTATGCAAAAGGGTTTCAAAATGGGCCGATGAGTTATTTTTCCTTCTTTCTATCCCTTTTCCCTTGTGTCAAGCACAGTAATCCCTGCAGCGTGCACTGCACTGACTTAAAGTTTATTTTGATATCTGACACCTCCTTCAACTTTCATCACCTTTCCTAAGCATACCTTAAACAACCTACTTAGCATATGGATATGATAAACGCCTTCATTTATAAGTAATATATTTGAGTTGTGTTATATATATATATATATATTCACACCAACAGATTGCCTCTGTGTTTCCACTTGCTGTCCTTCCTTCTCTGTCTCCTTTGTAATATATGGGGTGACGGCGTATTTACGTTAAGGGGCAATCAGCTCCCATATTTCCAACGAGTGTATTGAGATTGGTGTTGATAAGCCACAGATGATCTGTAGCTTCTCACAGCGCTGCACTATCCATAGCAAACTCTTACTGAAACAGCAGGACCACAAAGCGAATATTTATGTAAATAGGTACTTCCGTGTTGATGTTTTGTGGTACACATAGAGGTTTTTCTTTTAGAGACCCATGGCATTATCACTTCATTTTCTTCTTTGTAATGTAATGTTTTTAGATCAAGGTAGACTTGAATTAACGTCATAATTGTCAGTATTATTAAACTTTCTGTCAACTGTACTGTTAACTCATCTGTCCCATAGTTTTAGAACATAACTAGCTATCCGGCATTGTTGCAAGTGCCTTAAATCCATGGCATACTATTAAAAAAAAAAAAAAGATTACAAATTTGGTGTTATGCTGCATGACAAAGACAAACACACCTCAAAAATGTCGTCCTTTCTTAGCTTGCTGCGTTTTACAGTTCTTTCTGCTACCAATTTCTAAGCCTTTATTATACTATTGATGAACTACAGAAATGATGAAGTTGTTCTCTTATTTCTGTTCAATGTACCAGAGCTGTGTATCTGTTAATGAGATACAGAGTCATTTCTGTGAAATGTATAAATGTTATGTGCGGGTCAAATTAATCTATGACATCCTATCAGTCTGTAGACAGGTATTCCTGTTTTGCTAAGCTGTCAGATTCAACCCATTGTGCCGTCCAGCACCAACCTCCCATCTTACACAAACCCCTTTTAAAAATCTTCCACACAGAGAAAAAAAATTAAAAAAAATGTAAAAAAGCAGCGAGCAACTTGGTGTGTGACCCGGCCTTGTGCGTTTTGGCCATGCAACCCGAACGTGAAGGTGTAGCTCGTTAGCACCACTCAACAAAACAGGATCTGTGCTTTTCCCCCTGACTCCTTCTGTCTGAGCTTGGAAAGCTGTAAGCTACTCAACCTCTGCAGCTCCCCGGCTGTGTAAACCAACCAACACTGAGACTTGGGCAGTTTTAGGGCTTTACCAGCAAATGAGGAAATTTTCATTCAGAGTTGCCTAGCATCCCGAGTCCCAATTTATGCTGTTTTTACTCTAGCCCTTTGTTGTATATTCCTATTTTCTCCAGTTTCCTTCTTTCATGAAAGAGGTTTTGTTTGTTGGACAAATGTCAGTCATCCACTGGTCATCGGCCGGTTGCACTCTTTTGATGTAGATTTAAAAACTTTTTTTTTTCCATAAACTTTACCCACTTTTGTTTTGCTCTGTATTTTCCCTGCAGCTGTAATTGCTGAGTGCCTGTTGTATACTTTATAGAGTTGAAATAAAAATAATTACTTTTGAACAGCGTGTTGGCAGCTTTCTTCCCCAGCAGAAGCCAAATTTGGGAGACTTCTGGTTAGCAATTATAATGAGTACTTATATTCTTGTTTAGGATGATATGCACTAGTAGATAATCTAACAAATGAACAGCATTTACTGGGATCCAGATGTTATGCAGGATGCAAAGGTAAATGGACACAGTTAATACATACATTGAAGTGCTTATTTGAGCACTGGCATCACCCCAAGCAGCCCAGCCAAAGGGGTCTGAGGACCTCAGGGGTCCAGCTTTGAGCAGCGTTGGCCCCAGGTGACCCTCACAACTCCCTTCCAACCCAAATTATTCTGTGAATGTAGTAAGTGATAAGCACATTTGCACCATGTTTATTCTTCAGGGATTAATAATTCACTTTATATTTTGATTGCTGCCAATGTAAGGCAGTCCAAGGCACACAGCTGGGAAGGGCACGTGAGTGTGTGTCATCCATAGAAGGGCTGTGGCTGCAAACAACACCCCTGTCAAAAGACGATGTTGTCCTTGTCATCACTGCCCCTTAAGGTAAATCATACAATCATAGAATGGTTTGGGTTGAAATGTTTCCAAGGATGGGGTATTGACCTCTCTGGGGGCAACATAGGCCAGGGTCTCACCACCTTCAGTGTAAAAATTGTCTTCCTTCTCTAGTCTAAATCTCCCTCTTTTAGTTTAAACCCATTACGCCTTGTTCTGTCATAACAGGCCCTGCTAAAAAGTCTGTCCCCATCTTTTTAATAGGCCCCTCTAGGCACTGAAAGGCTGCAATAAGGTCTCCTCAGAGCCTTCTCTTCTTCAGGCTAATGATCCCAACTCTTTCAGCCTGTCCTCACAACAGAGGAGTTCTAGCCCTCATATCATTTTGTGGCCTCCTCTGGACCCTCTCTAAAAGGTCCATGTCCTTCTTGTGCTCCAAATAGAATCATAGGATACCAGGTTGGAAAGGACCTCAAGGAAATGCCAAGAGGCCATGACGGAGGCACAGCCATGGGATGTCATATGAAGACTGCCTCTGTGCACAGGGTGATGTAGTGTTCAGGATGCTGAGATTCTGCCCATCCTGATGGACTTAAATACATCCCTGGGAAACTGCTAAGCCCCTGTGTGACACAACTGTCATCCTTAAATCTCACAGAATCATAAAAATCATAGAATCATTCAGGTTGGAAAACACCTTTAAGATGGTTAGCCCAGCCATTCACTTGGCACTGCCAGGTCACCACTAAACCATGTTATCAAGGTCAAGGTTAAGAGTGTACTTCGGTGATAAATGGACACGGAGGCATGTAGAAACTGGGAAAAGGAGCAAGAAAATAGTCTCCCAGGCAGGAAATAAATTTTATAACTGCCTAAGCAGGAGATGGGAAACATCACAAAAGAGTCAAAAACTATTTAGGTTGGAAAAGACCATCATTGATCCCAAAAGTTACCATAACCAGAATAATTTTGCAGGATTCAGCAGTCAACAGCTCTGAGTTAGTAACACAATAAAAAGCGCAGGGTGACGTGGCCCTCACCTGAAACTGGTGAATACAGGGATTTCGGGGTAAGGTGTGGCCCACATTCTTGCAGGTTAAAAATAGCAAGGCTCAGGTTCACTCGACTGCAGTGGGGATGTCCACTGGCCGCTGACTCAGTGGCAGTGCTTCCACCAGCACCTGCCCTTCAGTGCTCACTGAAACTTTCCCCGGAAATTATTAGCCCAGCTTGAGCCTTCTTGTGGACCGAAACACGCGATAGCAGCTGCCAGATGAGCACCAACGATACGCATTTTAGTTTTGATGGTGTTTTCATTGCAGGGCTGAGATAGCTGAAACCCCACAACCCTTGCAGGAATACATGGTTCTGGAGGGCTGAGGTGTTCAAGCTTTTGGCCTGAAATTTTCTTTCAAACCCCACTTAAAAAAAAAAAAAAATTTAAATAGAACATTAGGTTGTTACAAGAAAAATAAAACCAAAACCAATTTAATTAACTGGGTTTTGCTGCTGCATTGGCACAGCCGCTCGGGGAGGGGGGGCGCTGCCCCAGCGCGGCCGCGAGGGGGCGCCATAATGCCGGCCGCGCCGCGCTGCCCCGCAGCGGGAGGGGGCCCAGGGGGTGAGACGGGGGTGCCGCGGCGCTCCGAGGGCGCCGGTGAGGGACCGGGGGAATTGGGGAGGCGACGCCTTTGATCTGCGCGCATCAAAGGGCCCGGGAGCTTCCCCTCGACTAAGGTGTCGTGTGCCCCCCAGTCCCGACGGAGGAGCTGCCTGGGCGGGGGTCAGGCAAGTGCGCGGGCAGGAGCGGGACGTGGATGGAGCCACCGGGGAGGTGGGGGTGTGGGTCGGGGCTCAGCCCCCCCCCCCCAACCCCGAGTCTTGTGTGTGTGTCCCCCTTCCTCTCCCCCCAAGACTCTGAGCTGTGGGGGGTGTGGAGCATCCCCCTCCCTTCCTGCAAAGCTGCGCTGGCGCCAGGAAGGGCGCGGGGGAGGAAGGGGGGCGCAGATTTATAGGAGACCAAAGGACCGACCCTGCCACCCGGGGAGGCGGGGGGGAGTGGGGGGTGTCTCTGTACCCCACCGCTGCTCCCAGACACTGGGGTGGGGGGAAGTTGCATGGGCAAGCCCCCCCGCCCCCCACCTTTCCCCGTCCCACCCCCCCTCGTCGGGCGAGGCGAGGCGGCGCGCCCGGCTGGAGACAGCGGCGGCGTCGGGGCGTGCGGAGCATCTGGCCGGGAATCGGGTGGGGGAATGCCGAGCGGGGGGGGCGGGGGGCGCGCGTGTGTGTCTGTCTGTCCTCGCCGTTGCGAAACCCCCTCCTGCGCCGGCGGCCAATGACGGCGCCCTCGGGGGGGGGGG
>JANHGN010025597.1:69915-102789 GCA_024605025.1 Megaceryle maxima | reverse complement strand
TCTCTCTACTGTTATCTAATACTAAAAGTATATAAACTAATGGGCGGGGGGGGGGGGGGGGGGTCGTGGAGTTTAATGTCAATGTCAGTTTAATGGCAATGATGAAAGGGAAACTAAGCATTCTGCAGTCATAGGGCTTGAAAATGTTGATGTCCCCTAGGACAGCTCATTATGTCCTTCAAAGAGAACAGCCTTTGCACTAGTTCACTGTAGGAAAACATACCTTGGCACAAAGTCCCCATAACCACCTAGCGTTCTTGCAAGTCTTACCTCTCTTGAAATAGAATCCTGACTTCCTGTATTTTTACTTTAATCAGAGAGAAAGTCCTCTAAGAAAGAGTAAAAAGCCAGAAGTTATTAATTCTGCATCCAAAGTGGGGTCAGAGAAGAGTTCAGTATGTGAGACTTTCAATGACAGAACAGAACACTGAACGGGTATACATTTCTTAAGCAGTATTCATTTCTGTGCTGTGAAATGATCATGGGTCTTGTGGGGGAAGAAAATTCAGAAATGGTCCACTGGCAAAATAACATTCATCTTAGATAATGCTGATTCAGTGCAATTATATTTTTCATGGGAATATATCAATACCATTGAACAGTTTGACTGAAAGGCAGTAAGATAACTCAGAGCTTATTTGTACCATCTTCAGTTTCAGTCTAAATTTCTCACAAGTCAAATTAACACTGATTTTGTTTTGTTTTGTTTTTTGGTTTTGTTTTGTTTACTGGTTCTCATTTTGCTTCCCAAGTAAGTCCTGCTTGTCAGCAGCCTGTACCCTGTCATTCACATACACCTAGATTTTTTTTTTTTACTTTACCCTTAATGAAGGAAATATTTCAAAAATGCCTTTTTTTTTTTTTTTTCCTACTGGGACGAAAATCCCCACTCTGGTCAGCAGGTCAGTTCTAACTATGAGCATAACATGGACATTTATGAAGGGTAAAACAGCCCATAAGGACAATTCAATCTAGTTTACCAGAAGTTTGACTTTTAGCATGGTACTCTCTAAGTAGTCCAGAGTTATTCAGAGACTCAGGACACATACTAGACATTCAGAAAAGTGACCCTTTCATCAGGAAGGTCAGAATTTGATAGTCTGGAGTTACTAGCAGTTTCTTTTCTTCAAGGCTGTGCAACAGGATGTGATTTCCAGTAGTTCCCCAACCAGTGCTGGGTGACAATACAACAGTAAACGCCTTAACTGAAAGCATTTTTTATACTTCTTTTCCCATGTTTCAGCATTAGCAACTTAGCAAATAAAAGATTTTACCTAGACTTTTTTCAGTCTGACCTTCTATCCACCCCACCATAAGAGGCTGGTCTTAACTTTGCAGGGGGCTTGTTGCTGAGTCCCTCTATCATTGCATGGGAATAAAAATTACAAACTAGTGGCTTGAGGTTTGGAGCTCATTATAAATAGATGCCTGAATTCCCTACCAACGTTTTCTCAAGGAAGCAAAACTAAAATGCAGAAAGCATGGTAGTAATGCAGAGATACTTCTCAACCCTTCCCTGCCAAGCCTTTCCCTGCTTGCCACAAATAGGATCTTTTTTTAATGTACTAAGAAAAAACTAACAGACTACCTTCATGGGGTGTATAATTCGAAAAGCAATGGAAAGATATTATGCAAAAAAGCATTCAGAAAAGCACATTACAGATGGAAAAACAACACAGAAATTATTGCTAAGTCATACCAGGAATCCTATCTTTCAAAAGATGTTGGAGAGGATCAGAACAGAGGTGGCCACAAGAGCCAAGACAAAACAAAGTCAATATAGTCCTTTGTTTGCAGATTACTGAAAAGTGATGTGACAGCAAGAAAGATCAATAGAACTACACATCCAGGGTAGGGTTCTACAGATGCTGTCTTAACCTATTCACAGGTTAAAGTATTACTTATGGTGATAGCTATCAGAAATCACTTGAGAAAGTTGTCACACTTGCAATATTATCCTTATTTTAATAGAGTTGAATGTATAAAAAATTATGTGGAAACAATGCTTAGGAAAATTCTTATTTTCCAAATCACATAGAAATTTTCACTGCTGCTTCTAGGTTTTGCTTCTTCTTGGTATAAAACCCCCAGCATTTATATTTATGGCACATAAACCAGAGACACACAGGATTACTGGGAATACCTTCAAAGAGAGTTGACAATAGTAATTACATTCTTTCATACTTTTCTCCAGTTTCATGCAAGCTGTCGAAGAGTTTCGTGCTATAAGTGTTCCACTATAATTACATTTCTCAAAAAAAAAAAAAAAAAAAAAAAAAGGTTTTCCCAGCCTTGGAAAAAAACAATATTAAAAATTTAAAAAAAAAAAAAAAAAAGAAGAAGAAAATATATATATGTATGTTTGGTTGCCATAATTTGATGGGTTTTTACTATGGGAAATCCTTGTATTCTACAGAGATATTTCAATCTAGCTCTATAGTATCTGAAGACTTAACAATTTCAGGATAACTGTTTCAATGGCTTCACTCCATTACTTTCAAAGTAACTGAGAAGTCCACACTAATGTACTTGACATAACAAAGATGCATGGAAAATTTGGATGCTCAGACAAGCTCCAGAAGAGATCAGTGCAGTTGAGGTGCTTCATTTTATCAAGAGCAGAAGGGGAAAAAAACCCATAAAAATAAAGAGACCCATACAAGACCAGTAGAAGATGGTAAAGGCTACAAATAAATATTCTGGCACTATGTATGCACTATACTCTGCCAAGAGCACATAAACAGCAACAGGACTTAATTTATAGGCCATGAGGTACAGAATGGAGAAAGTGGAACATGGGAGATAAAAATGAGGCAACATGACAAAAAAGAGTGTGGCACAGGCAGGTAAGGATGCCACCACTAACATGAAGGATTCAATATGGGGAAAATCTGCTTTCATCCAATCTGAAAAAAAACCCTTATCAATAAGAGTTAAGCAGCTGTCCATCAAGCACTCACTAACAAACACTGAAAATCTCAAGGCCATTTAGAGATTTCTGTTCATCATACTGAGTTTATCTTTATTCTTCATGAACATTTTTATGTGCATTCTGAATAAATCTCTTGTCAACCTGACTGTTTTTAACTATAGATTTAATTTAACATGTTCCTTATTACAGAATTAAAACAAATTACCATCAGCATCATGAACAGGAGTTCAGAAAAAAAGACCAAAAGACCTTTTTGTTCCCAGTCTTCAGGGAAGACATGCATAAAATGATGGTCTCCTGCTGACAGGTCCCAAAACCCAAGTAACCATGTGTGTATCAGATGTATGGGTCTATCCCAGGTCTTCAAGAGAGATGCTGGAAGGAGGAAGTTCTCCATTTCTTTCTTTTGTTAGGCAATTTCTTCTATGTTCAGTACAGAAAATATTGTTCAGATTCCACTTCAATAACTGTACTCAAGGATTAAGGTCAATATATTTATGTCATAATTTTAAACACAGTTGATCTGCTGGATTCCAGATGACCCTCCACACAGGCACTGGGCACTCACAGAGGGATGCTGACTATTTGCTGGCACTTTTGTATGCTGAAGTCCCATGGGTTTCAGCCCTTGATCATTCAGCTGTGAACTGAGCTCTTTATCTTGGTCTCCCCTTAGATATCATTTTACAGAAGTAAAATTCCAAGAGACAAGGAGAGGAAAAATTATTCATCTCTACCCTTCCTTATTCCCCACTCACCCTGATGCAAACAGATAAATTAAGCCCAGAAGAAACTCCTTTGATTCTGAACCCACATTTCTCTCAAATTAGGATTATTTGCTGGAATGGAGTAGATTTCTAGATATTGGCAAATTTGGGTATTTATTTTATCTGATTAATGAAATCTGAATAGATACATATATACTACACATGCATATACAAGCTACTTAGCTAGACAATTCTTCAGCATATGGTATTTTTATTACATTTTCACCAGATTTGCTCACATTTCCCAGTCTGAAAAAATGCACCAACTTTTAAGTTGGTTTATTGCCTTTTGTCATGTAATTTCAGCCATGGCTGTTTGAATATATTATACTGTTCAATGACCTTATCAGATTCTGTCCTTCTCTCCTGCCTTTAAGACAAGCACAACTAAACTAGTCTCAGGAGACAGAGTAGTCACGGTCGGCTTCTGTATTTCTAACACAAATGAAATGGAAAAATAAGCTTGGGTTAAGCTTTATAACCTTCATGGAAAAATTCTATTATACTCTTCCTACATCTGCAGAACAATAAAGTTGTCAACAAAAAAGGGATCCCAAAATCACTGTACTCACTATTTAGTTATGGTAGGTGTCATTACATAGCTGCCAAACTAACTTCCAGGGTGATGAGAGTTACATGCATGTTACTAAGGAAAGAAAAATAAAATCCAGCTGTTCAGATAGAGAGATAGTTAATAAATAATTTATTTTGCAGCTTAAATTCACACTGACCTCATTATGACCTTAGTGTTTGACAGAAATGCCAAAAAAAGGGAATTTTAGTATGTAGAGGTCTTTCTCTGAAAGGAAGTACAAAGGGTGTGATGAGAGGGATGGAAAAACACACCAAAGCAGATTTTGTAAAGCCTTCCTAAGTTAATGGCCTGCCTAAACCCATTTAGGCACAATTTGCCATAAAGATATTTTCATGTGTCCCAACTGGCTATACTATGATTAACAGGAGCATAGAACCACCTCAGCAGGCTACCCATGCCATGGAGTATGTTACCAGGCCAACACAAATGACTGCAACTGTCCTCACCTCTAATGACAATTTATATCCCAAGAATGACATTTTACATCGCTAGTGCTGCAGGCAAAGAATGTAACGTGCAGTGAAATCATTTCAGTAGACTGTGATAAAAAGAAATACCAAAAAATGTGTAGGCCAAAACCAGACAGAAGTCTGCCTACAAAGCTAAATTCTGGAGCTATATTCTTCTATTTAAGGATTCGCAACAGATTTGAGAGATGATTATGTAAAAGATGCATTGATTTCATGTCCATATTCCAAATACACCACACTTCTTTTGATAGAAACTAAGATAAACTGTGGAATTATTTGGAGGGCTGTCCTGGCTTGTCTTTCTGACCTTTCCATAGCTATTTTGTTATCCAGTTAAATCTAACACACAGTTTTACATGGTATAAAGAAAGTGTTCCAAAAATCCAAGCAGAGGTAAGAAAATGTATGTAAACTAGTAATTGATACACTAAAAATATTTTACAGTAAGAAATTTGCAAAAAATTCAGGATGGTATCAAACTGTAAGTAGAGCTAATAAAATAACATTTTACAAGGCATTCTAAGTGGCTTTCCAAAATTGTGCTATTTGTCACATATATGCAAACTAATAAAAATACTCTGCATGCTTCTCCCCTCAGATTCATGAAATATCTTTATCAAGATATAAATATGCCAGGCACTTTCTCTCTTCATTTGTAGTATATCAGCATACTACTGAGAGGATACTCATTCTCAGACCATGCAGTTATCTCTGAACCAACAGTATGAGGAAAAGAAAAGCTGCTTATACTTAAACATTATAAAGAAAACTAAACCAATCTTAACCAATCCTTTCTCCGTAGCTTAATGAAGACAACGCTCTTTGTTAATGAAGGCATCATGAAACACTTCTGTTTCACATCCTGATTTTTTCCTATGACTTCAGTTTGTCATATTCTTTCATCCACTCCTCAGTCACACTGCTTACAAAAGATAATTTTTATTGAACTGATAAGATATTGTTGCAAGCTCTAACCATCATGCAGCCACAAATCACAGAGTCCTGCAGGAGAAGGTGATAAAGACAGATGATAAACTTTGCTATTGCAGCTGTACTTTTTTTCTGAAAATAGCATTCGCTGCAGACAAGTGCTGGTAGAAACAGTGTACAAACATTTTGCTACATCTATCTATACTGAGAATTCTTCACACTTCTAACACTCACTTTCTCATTCCATTAAAGCTAATGGGGATATTCTCCCTTGGTTTCATTGGAATTTCATAGCTAAACAAAATTTAATAAGTAAAACTTTTTTTAAACAGGTATTTCTTTTTAAAAAGAAAGTAATCTCTAAAGGGAAATGAGAGAGAATCTGCACCAAGACATTCTTCAAGCTACTAAAGCAGCAGCTCACAAACCTGTCAGGCTGTTTTTGTAACAAGGAATCCATGTTAATTTGTCCTGAGCAAGCACCCGAATTTACATTTACATTACAATTTTAGGCTAGACTTTATGGACTGGATCAGTGATTTTTATCAGTGAGCCATTATATATTATTAAATTAGCATTACTTTTTTTTGGTAGCTATAACAAGAACTTATTAACATTTAATTTGTCAGAAATCGCTATTCATTGATATATCCAATACAAGTAGAATGTCCCAATGGACAAGTTATATTAAAAAAAAAAAAAAAAAAAAAAAAAGGAAAAGTAATAATATATCACTACTATTTCCTTTGTAGTCAATGTCATTATTGCAACAGGGAAAGAAGCCTAGTGTTAAAGATGGGAATGGCAAAGATTTGGGAAGGCAAAGACAATGCTTCACAAAGTTTCCTTTGAAAGAAGCACCATCCTGGGATGCTCTAGGCAACACAGCTGCACAAGTAATGGGTGTAATGCACAAAAGAATATCACAAAAACTAGTTTGAAGTAAACTTTCTTGTCAGAGTGCTCTTACCTGAAAGGAGGGGGGCACATGGGATGACAGATTAGATACACAACGGAATCCCAGGCAGCAAAAAGAAGAATCCCTTGTAGCAGGAAGCACAGGTTGCCATGAGTTTTGGCCTAGATGTCACCTAGACTCTTGGCTAAAGGCAAGGTCACAGCAAAATGGGATGGCTCATTCCATGAGACAAAGCCAAGTGTAATGGCCCATGTTCTAAAATCAGTGCTGTCCCCTCATTTTTTCAAGCACAGAAATATAACTATACCTGAAAGAAGAGGCAGTATTTATGACTTATGGTCAATTAAAGCAAAAGCTGAAAGTCAACTAAGAGAAAGATTCAGGAAAATCTAGTCTTCAGCAGCAATAGTGTCCATGTGCATAGTAGAAGACATTCAATATTTATGATTTTAAAGAGGATTATGTTTTCTTTCTTTGCCAGCATTTGTAGCCTTCTACATTGCTGCTTTCACAAAACCCAGACCTCCACCTGAGTTGAAGAGATGTCCTCAAGAGAAAACTAAATTATTATTTTAATTAGGCCCTCTTTCAGTAAGGCTAAAATAGTTATGAACATACAGATTGTCCTTATAAGACTCAGATTTACTTCTCCTCATCTTCCAAACAGAGCAACTTCAAATCTTTGTATGATGTTCTTTGAAGCATACACAAATTAAAACAAGTTTTATCTTAAAATGTCTTGTGTTCTCCTGTCTCCCAGACACACTGGATTAACACAAACATACTGGACCTTGCAATGGAAAACATTCGAAGGGTTTCCTCCAGACACTGTGCCTTCAATGTGGAAGGATCTCTCGCATCTGTCCCAAACCTAAAATTTAAAGAGTAGTTCAAGGACATGAGTAAAATAGAATTACGCGTAACTACATTGGGAGTGTTGGGGCACCCATTCAAGCCAGTTCAGAAACAAGGGAAGGGAAGGCACAAAGATGCTGGCTTTTAAAGATGCCAGTAAAAGGCACTGCTTATTAGCAGAATTAGAAAATCCACACAGCACTGCACAGCAGTACACTGATAAATCACTTCAGCTGGCACTAACACTGAGAATATGAACTCCTCCGCCTCTTGAATGGAAACCTGGGCATTAAATACAATAATTCCATCACATATAAAGCAGGCATATGTGAACAACTCATTTTGGCAATTAAGAAAACCCAGGTGGCTCATGTTTGTTGGTTTAAAAAACACCTTCTCATTTAGCAGTACAAATCAAGAATAATTGCATTAAAAATTAAGAAATCAAACCAGTACAGGAAGGGAAGCAGATCCATTTAGAGTTATCTAGAGAATGGAATTTCACTCTCAGGGGAATCTCTGACTATTTTCAATGTCAAAAGAGGAAGAAAGTCAATATATAACACATTGTAGCATAAGAGATAGGCCTGACATATTAACCTAAAAATACCTGAATTAAATTGTTGTAGCTCTCTGCAAAGTACTTTGTTTTGCAATACTATTAAAACCAAATCATGTCTATTTGAAATGTTCAGTGTTTATAAAGCTGAAGAGTTTGAGGTGCTTGTTCTGAACTATCCTATCAAAACGTAGAATTCCATTCACAAATCATCACTTACTAAGAAAAACATGCAGGTATCACAGATCACATCTTAATCAGGATAAAGCTTGTATAAGCTATGAGACTACTGTATGCCTGCTTTTGTTAATGAACTATCATCCTGCTGTCCCATGATGTAATCAGCAAACTGTGTTAACAGTTCTTGTTCTTGTCACATAAAGCCAATTCATTAGGTAAAGCACTTTCCTGAGGTCCTAGCTTCTTTAGTAGCTTGCTCAGGAGGGAGACTATAGGATTATGAATTAACTAAGACATAATTATATAGCCTTCCCTGTTGTATGAAAAAAAAATGCATTCACAATTCAACTTCCAAGATAATGTCTCTTCATTGCAGAACTAACTTATATTTATGGCATATTATAAATATTCCTTACAGCAGCTACAATGTATGTATCAACAGAAACCTTGAGTTTATTTAGATATATACACAGAGAAATGTGATCAGTTCTGCTCCCTTTTTTCACAAGTGTAGCCAAATTTCTCTTTTCTCTGAACCGACTGGCACAATGCAGGATCAATGGCAGCTTTTGACTTTGGGTCAGGCCCACAGGACACAGATATAAACAAACCTGTCCTATTGACAGATCATGGGCAAAATGGTTCTTGGTAGAATAAAAATCACCCTGATCTTTCATTCAATATTTTTAATATTTTTATTCCATCTTCTTAATTTTGAGTTCTTTAATTCCTCTCAGAAAGCCTAAAGCAGCTAATAATGCAAAATCTGTCACCTTGGATGGTGCAGGAGTCATGAGCATTGCATTCCTTCTCTTCTGATGCATGTCTGTAAGGTTCTTGTCCACTTCCTACTGATTGAGAAAGTTCTGGTAAGGACAGAAAGCTTCAGAAAACCTGAATACCTAAACACTGCCCTCAAGGCCACTCTGTTATGGCATGGTGTGTAACTTGGGATGACCTTATCTATCCTAATTAATTTGAGACACCTGAAAATGACATAACACACTCCACATCCAAGAAGACAGGTTATCTCTAGCAAGGTAGACAAAATTGGGAAGATTTGAGGTAGTCATTAACTCCACATAAAATGAAATGAAAAAAAAAAGTCACTTTGATCGGAATTAACCCTGCAACGGGGAAGAAAACTGTGCATTATTTGAGGTGTATAACACATAAGTGCAAGGAAGAGTATACCTGGCTGAATCCTACTTGCCAGCATTATGCACACCATGCTGGCTGCTGATCCTTCTCTGGGGCAGATGGAAATACCAGCCAGGAAAATCAAGCAAAAGCCTTAGCCAACATAGAAAATGATCTCCTAATTAAACAGCTTAATCTCTTTCTACCATTTATGTAAAGAAAGATGGCAATCAAGATGTAATCTTATTGCTGACGGATGTGAATTCTAGTGCCTCCAGTGTTTCCGCGTTCAGTCTGGGGATGACAATTATTGCGAAAAACTGATCTACCTCTGTTTTTTAACAAAGTATATATATACAGCATGTGTGCCTGAAGACAAGCTTATTTCCCTAACAGCCATTTTCCTAGCAAGATTTGCTGGGTTTTCATCTGCTATTTGTGCACGCAGTGTACTTACCCACATTATGTCCCGTAAATAATGCATGTCTTTCTATTTATTTTCACTTAGCTGGCTGAAATAGGTTTTCTTGAATAAGCACCATCCATTTATGAAATGCTGCAATAAAATTTAACACATCTTCCTGTTAGCACTTCTGCATCTAAAGAAAGTTGTGAAGAATGGAGCTATATTCCAGGTAAATCAAGAACCTCAACATAAAAACAAAATTGGTAGTAGGAAAATACATTAAAAAGAAAAAGCATTTAAATTGAAAAGACTTTAAGCCATAGCTGACTTATTGGTCAGGGAAAGTGGTCAAAGACTGGCAGTCTATAATCAGTGTTGAAGGGAAAGTTAGCCTGGTTAAATCCAGAGGATTCAGATTCAGCTCATGCTTTCCAATTCACTTCAGTTAACCAGGCAAAGACTATTAAAAGCAGTGGGAGAATGAAACTACAGCTCTGGCTTTAAAAGTTTTTAGATCAAGATCAAAATACTTAAAATGTCAGAACTCCACATTCTGCTCCCAGCTCTGCGATTCACCAGTAAGAAAAGCCAGCCCATCTTTCTTTGCTATTGCTTTCTTCAGGGCTTCCAAGGGGCCTTCCACATCTACCTGCAGTCTGTAAATTATGACAGAATACTTTAGTGAAAGGAAACACATAAATGCTAAGGAGGCTATTTGTGAGTTTAAAATAAGTCATATACACTACCTGCTTATACAGCAACTCTGCAGGCATGGAGTACACCCACCAACATCCTTGCTTCTCTTACTAACTAGCTTTACCATCTACACTTAAAAATAAATAACAAATAATAATAAAAAAATATTTAAAATCACCAACCCCTTGATTTTAAATGCCAGCCTAAATAATGGCCCCAACATTCAAACACTGGGTGCAGCTGATGGTCTAGTAGACTAAAATATAGGGACACTTCATTACCACATCGCTTTGATGCCTTTCTCTCGACTAGTGAAATTCAGAGCAACTAAACACATCTCATAGCCATACACTTATATAAAGGTAAAACATTAATTTTCAAGGAAAACAAAACAAAACAAAACCCAACAACAAAAAAAAACCTCATTCTTTTTTATTTAGATTTCTCAAGTCTGATTTGCAGCAGAGCTTTGAGCTCCTCCTCATAAACATGTCAGTCTGTCACAGAAAAGGGACAGTGAAAGAATGCATTTAACTATATTTATAAATGCATTTCTGAGCAGCTTTTCTCTAACGTATATTTCACTACAAAGCACTTCAGCAGGTGTTTAAATTCAAGCCTTTAAAATGGCCTTAATAATAATGACAAGTGGAATTTATAGTTTAAAGTGAACCACACAGTCAAGTGCTTTGCTGAATGAGTGTTAGTGAAATCAGTAATTTCAAATTGTTTTGACGTACTTGACATTTATTCTATATAGTGATGAAATTCTCACATATAATTACACTACACAGTGTATAAAACCAGTTAAACAGTCCCTGACCCAAGGTCTGGCAATCTGATTAAACAAAAGCAGCAAAATATGAGAGAAAAAAAAAGATACAGAGAGGGAAATTGAACTGGCACAGAAACCAAGATTTCTGATCTTTAGGTTATCAACAAAACCATATTGCCTCCCCAGGCAAACT
Source organism: Megaceryle maxima (assembly GCA_024605025.1). Lineage (NCBI taxonomy): Eukaryota > Metazoa > Chordata > Aves > Coraciiformes > Cerylidae > Megaceryle > Megaceryle maxima. The sequence continues at coordinate 91,372 of JANHGN010025597.1, read as the reverse complement.
TTACTAGTTATTATAACAGCTTATGGGGAGGCATAACATACAGAAAATGTTAATTTCGATTTCTCAAAGTCTACTAATGAATTCCTTGAAATCATTTGGGTCTTGATGCTCCTCTGAGAAGTAAGCCTTTGAAATAATTCTATTTCATCTCTAGTTAAAAAACAAACAAAAAAAGCCAGTAGCTCTGTATTGTGCCTTAGGCAAGAGTTTTTCATTTTTTTAACAGAATTTTCAAATAAAGGAGATGAACCTAAAAATTCATGTAAACCTGTAAGTTAAATACATTTGCTCAAATGCAGGGTTCAGAATTTTGATTAAATATTTAAAAATCTATTATACATGTATATCCTGATTTCACATTGGAAAGAAAAAAAAATCATACAAGAATAGTAATAGGATATTTATAGAAACTGTGAAACAACTTTTTAAAAATATAATGTATCATGACACACAAGAAAAGATTCAGTATGATCATTTGAAATATCCTGGAAAAGAAAATGAAAACCTGCAAACTCCATTTACTTCCTTCTTGCCACTTTTCAGAAATATCTTGCAATGCCCAGCAAGTTCTTGGCAGCATAGAATTAGGCTGCTCACCTAGCAAAACAAGCAGAATGGTCTTTACAGGCTTCCTGGCACTCTAACCATGGCTTTTACAGAGGAAAATGAGGTTGACAGAGAGAAGCCCACTAGACAAAAGAAATGCTTTATCCAGTGAGTACTTGATAGTTATTGACAATGTCATTCATCTGTTGCCAGAAAAAGTGAATCATATCGAGTCATTCCAAGATGTCATCCAAGTCACTCAACAGCATCCATTATTACATATGGCAGTAAAAGAGAGCTTTTCATTACTCACAGGGTTTAATAAGAACTGCAGTGTTAGTTCCTATATCCTGGCCAAATTCCAGTTCAGGTAATTTCCTCCTGCCTCCCTAAATTCCTTTTGCAATTCCCTTAGGTCAGACACTCTTCAGCTTGCTCTAAGCTGCCATGCACTGTTAAATGATAAAAGTGACTACTTTCAATAAATGAATTACACAGTAAGCCAAAATCTCAAATTCATAAAATGCCTGCACATGATTAAATATAACTGGAATTTTCAGTAGAGCACACTGGCATGTGTGAAGTATCTTGCTAAATGTTACTGGGTCATTCAGTATGTTTTAATTAATTTTGAATTCCTTGAGTGCATGCTTTATTGTGTGAACAGGTGTTTTGCCACCCTGCAGGCCTCAGCCAACAGGGCCATAGTCAAGGTGAAATGTGTTATACGTTAGTGTATTTCACTGGGATGTCCTAGGATGTCACTGTTCCAGTCTATCAATGGGATGCCTCATGAGAACCAGAGCATGTATTTGCTTCAAGCCTTCTAAAGAAAATGACCAAACTGTGCATTCTTCTCTTCTCTGCCACAAACACAGGGGGAAAAAAAAATCAGGATGTGCCAAAACTTTCTGTTGTAAAGCACCAAATTCTTACAATTTCCGACCAGTTGCTCTCAGTTTGACATTTCCATCACCTCTTCCTCTCGGAGGAAGCATAGTACTTAAGGTCAGTGCCAGAACTTCACTGGAACTTCCTTTTAATTTTAAAGGAAAGAGAGAAGAGGAGTAATGGTCTAACTGGAAGGAACTATGAGTTACTTCTGATGGAGCTGTGTGCTCTGCCCCTTCTGGCTGTGGAAATTATGTTTCCCAATTAACTGTGAAAATTACAGGTATATCCCTAGAATTCTGTATCTCCAGTATACATGACCCTGAACCCTAATGTACCTACATAAGCTTTAGGCAGCAAAAATTGTTTACTATATCTTTCTGATTTATTGCTCAAAACATTCAACTACATAACATCAACCATTTTATCTGTTGGCTAAGTTTCAATACTTCATCCCACATATAAGAATGAAAGCAGGATTCATACCTAGCAGAGAAGATCTTGTCGTTTACATTTATCTTTACATTGCAATCACAAATTATTTTTCTCTTTTGCACTGTTTACTATCATGCTGTGGGGTTCTTTTATTAATTTGAGCATTTTGATAATAAAATATTCATAATGTAACTTTAAAATAATTTCAAGTGCTGCACAAACATTTAATTAAGTCCCTGTTACCAGGAAACAAATGGAGAAAACTACTTCTATTGTTAACAGAGTATCCTAAGCTCCGGTTTCATATCTGGTTTAGACACAAACACATGCATTTAGTCCATGATACACCATCATGAATATTTTATTATTTCATTTCAAGGTTATCAATATGCAAGTCCTTTTCCTATCAGAATAAGTACTTCTTTTGGCACACTTTTATTTGTTTTTCAATCCCTTTCCGAATTCCATTGCTCAGTTTCTACAGACACCATCTCTGAGGGCAACAAAGAGGTTTCTGGAGAGTTGCAGAGGGGAATTCCAAGAACAAATGGCCATGAAAAAATACCACTCTCTTTTGATAATGAACAGTCATCTGTGATAACCCCTTACTGAACAGGACTGGCACAGCAGCCAGTCCTGTTCCTACAGAATTTATTCCTAGAGAATTAATGATGAATCAAAGCCAAAGTTTGTCCAGGTGGACAAGACAGCCCAACCAGCTCATAACTTTATCTATTGTGTGACACACTCCAAAAGCAGCTCCAGAAGCTATCATGCACCTGCAGCTTCTGCCAAGAAATAAAATATTGCCACTGGTAAACATTGCCTAGTATCTGGGTGCTTGGATATCTGTTTAAATACAAAGAAGCAGGGCAGGATAAATATTTTCTGAACAACATGTTTAAATATGTCAAAATGTACTTTTAACACATACATACATCATAAGTATGTGTTGAAAATTGGATATAGTCCAAAAAATTGTAAGGAGTAAAATGAAGCACATCTCCCTAGAGCCTCAAGTGCATTGGTCAGACAATTATCAGAGCTCAATTCTGCATTCCTTTATGAAAAAATGCTTGGTGAACATGTTCCTTTTATACTGTCAATCTGTTAGGACACAAATTCCATTTGTTTCCTTCAATAACAAAGATGGTCAGTCCAAGACAATGTCTGAAGCTACCCTAGAAGTAGTAGAGCTCCTCTTAAAAATAGGAAGATGCTCCAAGTAATAACAAAAGCTAAGCATAAAACTCCCCTTAAACTGTGCCTATCTGAAATGATGCTATAAATAATTTTGTAACAGCAAAAAAAAAAAAAATTGTTTCTGTTAGAGAGGAAGACAGGCTTTGTATCTGAGGCAGTGGCACTCAAATGGGAGGTATCTGGGCACAGTTCCTAGCTCTGACAGCACTATTACAATGACATCTTGGAAAATCATGCGAGACTCAGCATCACTTCCTTTTCTTGCAAACAGTCTCCAAAAATCTTCTTTCTTGTCACGTTACTTTAGAATATAAACTCTTCATGTCCAGAAAACCCTTAGAATGTATAGATACAGTGTCTAACCTAATAATGTTCCAGTTGCTGCTAGATGACAGCTGCAATAGAAATAATAACCGGTTATTGTGCATGCCAGATAGCATGAAAAAAGAAACAGACCAACTTACCACTTAAGCCCCTCAAAGTGAATTTAAATCACTTCAGCAGTGATTATGGGACATAATATTTTTCACATTTTTTTCTGATATTTATTTTAACATCATGAATTCACTTAATTTCTTCCAATCACAAGGTTTTAGAATACACCTGTCAACCAATGATTAACTCAAAAAAACCAAAACAAAACAACTAACTTTCCCTCCACCTAATGTGTTTACAAATCATAAAGGTAACTAAAAATGGCCAGAATAAAGCACTTATTTTCTAATTAGAAGTAAACATGCTTCCATCTGTAAGATCCAGCTTCCACCAGTTCAAGTACTGCTGCACTGAGGACAACACCAGTTAGGTACTGTTAAAGCCCTTTGTAGATTGAGTTCATTTGCTCTACAGGCTTTAAATCTGCAGCATAAACCAGAAAGGAAGGAGGAGGGGAATGCAGATAAGATTATGCAAATCAGTTTTTTCAAAGTGCATGACTAAGACACGGTCCTAAGTGCGTCCTTGAGCTGCAGCTTCTGTCTAGCTCTACTTTCCAAGAGCTATATAAACATGTCAAAGGATAGATGATGCATCCCTACACTGTACAGACTTTTGCCCAGAAGTGCAGCAGCCCCTTTCCAACAACAACAATAAGAAAATACTAAGACAGTAAGACCTCAGGAAACAGAGGAGAGAAAAGCTGAAGGTTTGTTCTTTTTAGTGTTGTTGGGTTTGGGTTTTTTCTGTCATTTAGGTGTTTGCTCTGTCTGCAGAGCCCCTTGTGCTAGTCACTATGTTCCAGCTGGTACAAAGCCTCAAAAGTGCTGTCACAAGCTATGTTCAAAATGAAGACACCAAGGGTCTGGAAGATATTGCAAGGCTTTCTCTGATAACAGAAGGTAGGGAATATATACTCTGGACTTGGTTTTTAATAAAATTACTTGGCTTTTAATAAAATTAGAATCACAGAATGTTAGGGGTTGGAAGGGACCTCCAAAGATCATCGAGTCCAACCCCCCTGACAGAGCAGGACAAAACTAGACCAGATCGCACAGAAATGCATCCAGACAGGTCTTGAAAGTCTCCAGAGAAAACGACTCCACAACCTCTCTGGGGAGTCTGTTCCAATGCTCTACAACCCTTACAGTGAAGAAGTTCTTCCTCACGCTGACGTGGAACTTCCTGTACTCTAGCTTGAACCACTGCCCCTCATCCTATCACAATGCACAAGTGAAAAGTTTGTTCCTGCCTTCCTGACACCCAGCCCTTATGTATTTATAGACATTAATTATTGTCCTGAATAGTGAGCTGAAAAAACATTCTGCAAATGTACTGGATAAAAACATTCTACATGTATTTGAGATTTCAAGACCTCTCTGTCTTAAGTAACAATATAACAGAAGGCCAAATACTTTCCTTTAAAAAAAAAAAAAAAAATCTACTATAAGTGCATATAAATAAGCAAAAAATACCACAACTATAGAATGACAAACCAGCCAGACTGTAAAAAAAAAAATACTGGCTACAGCCACATTGCTGTTATGGGCTTCTCTCTCATAGACTGTAGCAGGAATAAAATGCAAAAATTATCCCCAAAGAAAGACATCCAGTCGCCAATGTAAAAACAAGATTTTCAAAACAGACATGAGCACTTAAGATTTACAGGGGTAAAGAGACACAGATTTTATATACCAGTAGGTCACTTGAAAGGCATGATATTATAACTCAAGAACAGAACAGTAACATAAGGTAGGTGGAGTACTTGAAAGCAGTGGCTTCAGAAGCAATAGAGAGCTAAACAAGCACCACTGAGCAGCAGAGCAGAGCACAAACATGGTTGAGTGTGCTCCACTGCATTAAGAGCACTCCAAAACATGAAGAAAACATTGAGCTACTTGTGGCTTTTAGAAAAAAATTACTATCCCTACTGCAAATTCTCTACCACAGACTAAAATAAGATTCCAGATCCAGCTGGTAGCTGAAACAGGGAAGGAAAGCATGATCTTCCATATCTACTACGTCTTCCTCTTTCTTACCCTTTTTTCAGTGTCCATCACCACCAAGAGCAGCCACTTCCTAGGAATCAGTCTGAGCATATGCACTGCTTTCTCCAAAACACTGTCTACTAGATCTATGCAACCTTCTTCAGAATATATCTCCTGGCACAAAACTTGGCACTGCTGTCCATACCAACACCTATGGATGAAAAAAGAAAGTCTAGGAAACCCTGCTGTACAACATGACAGCAAGACTGATGCTTTTGAAATAACTAAGCACAAAATTTTATGTTCAATTTTAAATCATGTCAAATTATGTTCAATAATTACACCATTAGCAATGCAACATTAAGCCTCAGCCTTTACCTTAACACTTTTCTTAATCTTTATATGTCCAAAAAATAAATAACAATAAAGTACACACAAATGTAATAAAAATATAGTGGGGTACATCTTGTTCAAAATTTCAGAATCTGAAAAATTCAAATACTCAGCAACCTATACCAAAACAGAAAACAAAACCAAAAAAAGAGCTCATCTCAACTGTTCACCATCAATCATACAGGCATCAGAAGGGGGAAAAAAATGGGAAGAATGGTCCCTGAAAACCAGGAAGATCCAACTCAGTATACTGCCTGTTTTACTGAAACCTGTTTTCCTCTTTCAGGGTCAAATAACTGAGAAGTGATTTGTGATACTGATGTGCGAAATCAAACTCTACAACCCGAGCTAGGTTATACAGTAGGCATGTTTATTACAGCGCCGGGTGCAAGGGGGATCACTCCTTCCAGCTCGCACGCCGTACTTCAAAGCAAGCAATTATTTATCATGAGAAAGGTACATATTCATTGGCAAAAGAGGGGTTATTAAAATTAATTCCAGGAATAGGTGTGGTTATTATAATTATTTCTGGGAACTCATTATCATGTCTCCTCCCATTGACGCCTACGCACTGCTATCTGGTGGTCATGGGCCAGGGTCTTCTGGAGGAAGGCCCCCAGTCTTCCTCGCAGTGTATTTTTACCTTTGGCTCAGAATGCAAGGTTATGCTGAGCTGGCAACTGCAGAACTGGCATGATCTGTCTCTTCTCTGAAGAATCCTCTCTGTTCCTACTTAGCTCATAGTTAGTTCCTCTTATCTGTACAAACCAAGGTTACTCAACGCAGTCTATCAGGGTTAGTTTCTTCTATTCAAAACAAGCTACAGCTGCAAAATTAAAAGACTGCAACCCAACGTTTATGTCTCAGTACACATGAGTTGAGGACATCAGTATACTTCTGTCACTATGTTTTAGCATTGAAAGGGCGGAACAGCAATCTAAGATACATTAGCAGAGAAAACCTCTGTTTACTGGCAGCAAAGGCTGCATCCAGAAATATCTTTTTACCTCAAGCTATGAAAGATCAGAAATCGCTAGGGTTATCCCATGCACTAGCACAGGGGTATGCCTACACCAGAATATTCAAAATGAAGACATTTTGAACAGGTAGCAAGTCATGCCTGTACTTGAATTCCATCAAATTTATTGAGAATCACAATTTATGATCAGAGTCCTTTTGGTAAATCAATTAAATTGTCCACTCCCTTACTTATTAATTGTGCTCCAGAGTATAGAACCGTGTTTTACAAAAGAAATTAATGATTAGCTTCTCAAGGAAACCAGTCCTTGATCATTTTAATTGATGTCATTTGAAGTGATTGGTGCTCAACATTTCTTGGAAAAGGAAGAGCCCTACCAATCTCATGCAGTTGTCACTGAAATCAGCAGCAAATTAATGATGTATAAGCTAGAGCTTCAAGTTTAAATGGCATTTTTATACCAACATCTCCTTGGAAGGCAAGAAGAGATCAGCTCCCAAAGTATGAAAACATCCAACCCATTCTTTAAAACTGGAGGTGTCTTGAGACTTTTTGACCTTAGTTCTGCATTATAAAGAAGGGCACCTGATTTACCTTAGCTACTTTCTGAACATCTTGCCATTCTCATTATTTTCTCTGTTGTCCCTCTACCTCACCTCTTTCCTCAACTAAACAGAGAATCTCTTCAGTTTCTGTTCATGCAGAGTATTTCTATAATGCAATTGGTGTACATTCTCCTTCTAGAGAACAGTTTTGACATTCATGATAAATTTATTGCTGTGGTATAAACAGGGATTACACCACACTCAAATTCTGTTCTACATCAAATTGTGCCAGTGTAACTCTCCACAGTAAAAGGATATGTGATAGTCTCCAAGCAGATTCCTCCTAACCACCCCAAATACAATTGTTTTTATTGGTTTCTCTTTTATCAGGAAAGATCAGGCCATTTTTTTACCTAAAAGTTCTAGACAGCCGATAGTTTTTAAATAGTTCTAAAAAAAAAAACAAAAACAAAAAACAAACAAACAAAAAAGTGTATATGTATCATTATTAATGTTGGAGAACCATGTTAGTTCACTTTTGTAACTCCAGTCTGCAGAGACGTGTCAACTCACAATGAAAGCTCACTACACAGAAGGTGAGAGAGGAGGTCTTGGAGAAGACCTAATTTTTCTCTCTAGCAAATGGTGAGACTCTTGGGCTGAAACTGATACATGGGAAGTGCTGAATGGGCAGCTTAACTCCCTCCAAGAATCTGAGATTATAATTTATAAACATATTTAAAACTTGCAGTATTTACACTAGGAAGTGAATCAGCAATATTCAGGACACCCCAAGTCACTTGACAGAGAGATGTAAAACTAATTCTACTTCTTTACTATTATGTGCTATACCTATTGATTACAGCAACACAGAGTGAGAGCTGTATGAAGTGGAACTGAATTTGTCTTACAATATTCTGAATACTGATCATGTTGTGTAAATACTGCTGCACTGTGCCATTTCCTATGGGATGAACACAAACTCTATCAATCTCACAAGGGGTAATAAAGAGTATCAGGATCTGAAGTCTGAATGCTTTGCATCTATTCCTCTGCTGCAGCATACACTCACATTCTTGCCTAGCAGCCAATTAATTTGGTGGCCCTTGGGAAGGAACTTCTCTGCACAAATGGACATAAAGCCTTTAGTCACTTTAATATATTTCAACATAAAAAAATACTTTAAGGTTAATATTAAATAACTTACTTTATTAACTGGCTTTTTATGGCTTTTATGTTGTTTTCCATCTGACCATATTGCTACAGTGACTGCACATTATGGAGTGCTCTCATCAGTTTGATGTGCACACCAAGGGCAAGCCTTTATTCAAACTCGGTGCACTGAGACTTTATATTAAGGGCACCTTCGTGGAGAGGTGCTCCTCAGAGTTGCACAGACTCTTCAGTGAGCATATGGGGGAAAAAAAAAAAAAAAAGCTTTGCTCCAAGTACCTGAGGTTCACCTCATATTAGTGTATGTAGCCAGGTAAGAAACACAAAATTTAAACACACATTAATTTCAGGATGCCCAAATCTTTCTGATAACCATCAGTCTGGATCGGGTTTGCTTGTTTAATTACAGTAACTTCATATGCAGACTGAGATCATTATGAAAGAGAAAACATAACACTTCTCAAGAACTGTGAGAAATCATATTATGCATAAAAGTTTAGATAATCTGGGAAGATATTTACAGGCAAGATGTATACCTAAAATGACCCTGTTGTAGAGATCACAAAACAAGAGAAAAAAAGTGTAACTATAGTAAATATGCAAAAATTATCCTCATTACATTCTGTGAAAACTTCTGTTTTAAAAATGGGGCTAGTTGAAAATTTGTCACAAATTACCTGTTACAATTTTTAGCAGGAAGAAGATTACGCTGATTACGTTTGATCGGTTGGTTGGTTGGGGATCTTGCAGAAGCCATAGTGACTCACTTCCTCTGAGACACTCCAGTGAGTGTTAACTGCAAGAGAAAATGACTGTGCTGCCCTCTGTGAGACAAGATAGTTGAACAAATGAAGGTAATTTATCACATGCCCAAACACACACCTAGGACCTAAGACTCATCAGCTGCCATTGCCTTCCATTCCCCATGCAATTGCTGAAGCCTTCCTGGGAAACTCCATGCCTGTACCAACTTCTTTCAGTGTTCCCCATCTTATATCTCATCCTGTCTCTCCTACTTCTACATACCTTTTGTTTCCTCTCTCTTCAGTTTCTTAGGTCATTAGACCAACTGACTCCTGCCTACACATCATCCCTCTACATCATCAGCTCCTTCTCATGCTCCATAGCATGTCATTAGTTGCCTCAAATGCAAATACCCAGCAATGCTTTTGCTTCCATTTGAGGTTTAATTTTCTCTTTTGACATCTGCACAGTTAGATGCACCCTTTTCTCCACATTTGTGCTGACTTCCTCTCTTTATTTTTCCCACTCCCACCTTTAAACGTTGTCAGTATATTCAACCACAGCTTGGTCTGTGCAATGTTAACAAAACCAAACTGACAAAAAGAACAGTTACTGAGTCTTGCTTCTCTAACCATCATCTTACTCCCTTCCATTTGCCTCTAAGCAGGTCATTTATTTTGCTGCCTAGATCTATGTCCCTCCAGCTTTCTCCTTTGCTTCCTTTTAATTATGTCACTAATAATCTCTAGCGAATTCACTGTCCAACAATCCAGCAGATGTCTGATAAAACACAGAAAAGTACTTTCCAAGAATGAACACCAAATTCACTTTCATGTCCTTCTCTTCTATGAGTCTTTGCAGGTCGCAGGACTAGTACTAGTCCCAGAGTCTGTATGTAAATTAGATATGCCCTAGCTATTTCCTGAATATATGACAGACATGAACTGATATTACTTCTTCCTTTCCTGGGGAATGGATGGGAACCAGTATTTGATCAGGAGAACATGAGCCTGGTCACACCAATGTGCATACCTGCAGGTCGGTTTAGATGCAGCCTGAGTGTATATCAAAGCTTTCATCTTTCTTTTGCATTAATAGAACCACCATGACATTAAACAATCCTTCAGGCATACCTCTCAGTATGTACATACAACTCAAACTAAGACAATAAAAAGAACATTCATAAAATGTTACATCTGGCTGTCAAGTCCTTCAAACTGTTCTTTGCTCCCTTGCTGTGGCTGATCTGCCTGATTCAGGCCCTGAACTTGCTCTAGGATTCATGGGCTCTTCTGCATCCCCACGCTGATTCTTAGCAGAGAGTACATATACCAGCTTAGGAAATACAGGGCTTTAAATATATATTTTAAAGCAAAAAATAGATACATCAATTATAATGTATTCCATATATTTAAAACTGCTTAGACATGGCAAGTACAGACCATCAGCATTGGTCACCTAAGTGATGCTTTTTTGTAACCTCCTTCACAGCATATCAGATATTTTAGTCAGAGGAGAGATGCAAGTATCTCATTGCCAGTGGTCATGGACTATAAAATAATAATTATATTCTTTGCCTTTCAAAGTGTCTTCTTATGACCCCATTTTATCCCAAATACTCAAATAATTTTGGAGTCAACATTAATCTAAAAATATATGCCACTGAAATGAATGCATTACCAGATAATAGGAGTCCAATGTATCTCAAATTTAAAGAAGGAGTTCCCTAGAGTGATAAAACTGCAGCAACCACCCACAGCTAATTTATTTCAGATGTATGTACATGGTTCAAATTTTATAACATCCCAGCAGAACAAGGCAATCGTAACCTTGACTGGATTATTATAATTTCCAAATTGGTTGCCCATCTTGCTTTGTGCCTCAGGGAAGTTTGTATCAAATGCATTGTTAGAGCAGACAAACCTCTGGAGTGGGATTTGCTTGGGTGAAAATGATTAAAAATGAGGAAGGCATTACAGCTTCAGTAATGTATTTTTAAACTATACAACTGACAGCTGTAATCTTAACTGAGTAACTTATTGAAACATTTGAGTGGATGCCTAAACTGCTCCTTTCATGGTATCTCCTCCCTCTCTGTGGAGGTACACTGTTGTGGGTGCCCTCAACAGTCATTCTGAGCCCATGTAAGGCTATATTATTCTATATAGTATATGATGCTACTGACTTTGTGTAATTTATAATTTATATTGTGCATACTCAAGCACCATCTGAATCTAATTTAATATTGTGTGTTCTCTATGCATTAAAAAGAAAAAACAACAAACAAACCTTATATGCTATATTTCTCCACATTTACATGTGTATACTAATAACTACCAACCCTGAGATTCTGCTTTGCTCTGGCAGTATTCTGTATCACTGAGACCTTCTGCTGTCATCACGGGATGTCTTTCACATGCAAGAAGTTACCAGCATCAGTATTTTAGTGTGCACACATGAATTTCTATCACTCTTACAGCTGTTCTGGAAAGTAGCAACAGTCATGCAGTTAAGTTTCTTAGCACCTCTGTAAATACATACACATAAACTCTCTTTCATAGTTTTAAAAGGCTTTCAGAGTTAAGGAAATCTAATAAATTCATGCACCTGCCTTTCTGCTTAAGACTTTCTGCATTTGTAAAAGGCTGATTCTTTTGGAGGACTTGGAGTTGCTTTTAATTAAACAAAACAATTTCATGGTTGTTTATTCATATGAACAGATGCAAGTATCTGCCAATGCTACTTTCAAAAAAGTGTTATTATGCAAGGGTTCCCAATTCACCAGGCAATATACTGGTGCCCATCATTTAAATATATGAAACCATACTGCAGAACCGCAATGGGGTGTTCCAGGAACAATGGGCACAGGTGTGAAGGGACAGGATTTGCAATCTGTCCTCATCAGGAGGAGGTATAATAGGTATAATGCTGAAACATTTGCAACACAGCTTTAGAGGAGCCATTCAGTCTCTTAGTCAAACCTTGGGTTCACGAAGAATTCATCTATCCGCTCTGTGTGCATTCAGTAAAAGTAGCACAAAATACCTGGGAAAGGAGGCAGAGTTTGCAGATACTACTATGAACACAGTGAGAAATTCAGAAGGCGTATATCACCAGCTGAGTCTACTCCCATGTTTATAGTTCAGATCTATAAAAGGCCATCTACACTATAATTTGCTTCTGTTAAATTTTAAGCTACGTAAGCTAAATGGCTGTAAACACGTACATGGAACCTCTTATTTCCATTAAAGCCAGAATTTCAGTACAGCTCAATTCAATAAGGAACAGCCTTTCTTTACTAAATCTGTCCACAATGACTTTTTTCACTTTATGACTTTTGCTTAATGACTTTTGTTTTGCTTTAACAAAAGTAGTGAACTAGTGTAAATTTGCACACAGAAAAATCCTGTCTTAACTTTCTTGTTGCCACTGATCAGAAAACAGAAACATATTTCTAAATGTAGACTTTTGTCAATTATGGCTTTACCAATGATTGCCTTTACCATAATAAGATTTTATTATATATCTTAACTGAAATTTGAAAGATGCCAATTCAATAATTCTTGATAACACACATGCAGATAAACTTTCCACACACTCTCACCTAGCAAGACCAATGAATAAAAAGGTCCTTAACCTTTATTTTGTTGGTCATTTATGACAGTCACAAAAAGTTAGCAATTTTTAATATATATATAAAATGTAGGATAACATACAAGCATTTACTCTTGATGTCCAATTTCTTAGTTGGTTTGGTTAGCATAAGGTGCCAAGAGACGAAAAGAAAGGTTGAAAGATTCTGCTTTCACTAGTATTTTGATCAGTGGCCCAAAAACTGTGAAAAGAAGGATCTAAGGAAAGAAATCAATACACTCCTCACATGAAAAAATGTGAAATCAGATGCTTGCCTTCTCTTTCTTACGAAGCTCAGAAAGGAACCATAAGATGTTAACAAAACACAGTGCTGAAGCCATTAGCCTCATCAGATAGGAGCGCTATCTCTCTACAGCTATAGACTGCTGTATGCTTTATTTAACAAATTCCATTCTCACAGATGCATATTAATGAGCAGATACTTCCGTAATTATATACTTACATGAATATAAATCCCCACCTAGAAATTATTCAAGCATTATCAACCTTCATTCATATATACACTCATTCTGAACATAATTGTGGCAGTGACAAAAAGATTCTCACTTATTTTGTACATGAAAAACCTAGCAGATTTTAAAGTCCATTAAAATATACTTCAGTGTTCACCCATTATCTAACCAGAGGAAAGGGTTCAAAGGTAATAATCTTAAATTCTTACAATGTTTGCAGTACTTCATGTTAAAGGTATAAATATTATCAATAGGAGGCATTGGTTTTCGTATAACACTAGAGATTTTGCCAAATAACTTGGCAAATGAGGAACTGAAAAAAAACAGAACTTGTAGCAAATAAAAGTGGTGTTTCAGTTGAACATAATTTAGTGATGACAACTAGGTGGAGGCAGTCTGAAGAACAGAAAAAGAAGGAAAAGCAGAGCATCCAATGGCTGTGATAGGTATGACATCTCTTTAGTTAAAAGCTATTTCTGTGTAAAAGAAGTCAACACTGGAAAGATGATCCACCTGAGAAACAGCACAACAACCAGGATTTCCCTATGATAATGTGCAAAACCTAATCTAATCTCCCTACTGTACACATGGAGCTAATATGACATATCTTGTGAATTTTGATAGCAAAGTCACATCCTTAGGAGACACGCTGGGGCACTCACTCCATTTGCTTTGTAGTGCCCTGGTAAGCAAAAATAGCCATTCAACCACACTGTAAGGGTTACCTTGCCCACCACTTTCATGCAGCAGGTCTGACTGATGAGAGGCACAGGGCCTCAGCTGGTGTGTAAAAACACATTTTCCCAAATTAATCTGAACTAGGTATTTTTTTTTTTAGAGAAACAGCCACACTTGACAAAAAAATTCTGGCAATGGGAGAACACACCAGGGGACAAGTTGGTTTCACATTCCATTTCCCTGACTGCAGCATGACAAGAGCTGTGACTTTCTCCACTTCAGCCCTGTGTTCATCCACTCTTAAATCCAACTGTTATATAAGCCTTCCAGGTCATATTCTTAAGTCTTTTTCAGCCCTAAAGTTTTTCTACAGGACCGAGATTCCCAGAGATTCCCATACTTGAAGTGTGTTCAGTGCTCCTTGCTAAAAGCATAATTTAACCCTTCGCCATACTAAACTCCATCTCCTTATGCCCAGCTTACCATGTGATTTGGCATTACTCAGAGGAGTTAGCCCCTCCTCTTTGCCACTGAGCCACTTCTCCAAAACTGGAGTTGTCTGCAAACTTGAATTTGTGATGATTTTGTATTTTTCATTTTATGCAGATTAAAACAAAATTGTAAAATAGCTTAGGGTTAAAAAGTAGTCCCTCTAGACACTCCACTAGAAACACAGAAGTGTAAAAATTATTCTCTGTTTACAATTACGTTTTGAGATGCATTAGCTTGCTTTATTCCATTTACCATAAGCCATGGAAATACTATTTTTTAATCAAAATGCCATGGGCTGTTGAGTTCAAATCCCTACAGAAACTTATGACTGACTAAACCCCTACATGAACTGCTGAATGAACCCCTACAATGCAACACCCAGAGATGGGCAAAAGTGATGTGCCCAGGAAGTCAGAGAACAACACAAAGGACATCAGAGAGTGGCCTTTGACTAACAGCTATCAACAGTTGAGTGGATCAGCTGGTGGTGTTAATATCCTCCTGAGTTACACCAGGTTGGAGAGAGTGAATATGTGGCTCAACCAGAGCATAAAAAATAACTAACAAAAGACTTTCAATTAAAGTGACAGGCTTGCACTGGCTTTAAGCCATGTACTCCTTCCTGGCAATTGAGGATGCCCAGCATCTTAACGTTGAGTGTATTGTTGAGACTGGGAATTGCACTGGTATTGTGAGTGAACTGTTTATTGCAATTGTTACATTTTTCTAAGTGTCATCTATATCTGAATTGTGTTTTCAGTATATTTTGTATTACTCTGCTAAATCAAAAATCCCACGTAACATCAAACATCTTTTAAAAAGTAAGTTTGACATTAAACATTACAATTCCCATGCATGGAATATCTAAAAGAGACCGCCTGAGAATACTGGATGACTCTGACAACATCTATTACAGACTTTACCACAATTTTAATCAAATAGCAATATTCATATTCCAGTACATTGCCTATTTCTCCCTAGTATTTTTAATTACCAAATCAAATTGAAATTAAACAGATTGTGGCATCTTAAATATATAGAATGTTTTTCCATTAAACAAGATGAAACATTTATTTTAAGCAGAAAACAAAGTAAAATCACTATGATGTAAAATACCTTAGTGACTACTGTAAGCAAAATGTTTCCATTTATTTTGCACTATAAATTATCTCACTTCTTTTAATCAAGTTAGTTAGACATCCAATGGTTATTTTCACCTAATAGAGAAAGCCCAAAAACTACTTTTCCATCCCATTATGTTGCACAAAGCAAAATACTTAAACATCTCCCACCATCCACAAAAAAAAAAAAAAAAAAAAAAAAAAAAGAGAGAGAGAGAGAATCATCTATTATGAAACACTCAGCCAAAGCAGAAATCTACCTTTCCTTCATATTACCCCACACCATACTGCACTATAGACAGGCCAAAGTTTTTGAAAACTAAATGTTCATGGTTGTTTTCAAAAAACCCAAAAAACTCCAAAAAAACAACAAACAACCAAACAAAAAAACCCACCAAAAAAAGAAAAAAAACAAAACCAACCAAACAAAAACAACAACAAAAAAAACCAAAGTGGCAGATGCTCAGCATCTTTGAAAATTCAGCCAGGACTGTATTAAGAAGTGAAACTGTTTAGCATTTCTTAGCATCAAACTGCTGAAATGCAAGAACCTAACCACAGATTTACGAAGAAAAATTCTGCACTGTCTGAATATTTAAGCAGAAGTGAAAACCTGCTGTCTTCCACAGTAAGAGTCGACACTCAAGGGAATGGGTAGAAAAGGCAACTGTCTTCACTAGCCTACTTTGTTTATGACCAGTGTGAATCAATGGACCAGAGTTAAGCATTTAAGTTTCCTTTAACACTTTTATGGGCTACTCAGAGCACACAAGTTAGATGTCTTACATAGCCTAAAACAAATCATGTCAACACCTTGCAAGCATTCAGATAGCTATTTGTATTTTTTAGCTACATAGTTTTAATAGCAATAACTGGGGGAAAATAAATAGATAGAATAAAAAAAGAAAAAGAACCTAGAACCCAGGAGTGGACCTCCATTGTTATCCATGCTCATATTCACACTTCATTGATTTCCATGGCAGTTAGGCACCTAAATGCAAAGTTAAGGACCAGGACCTTATTTGTAAAGGTACTAAAGCTAGCAGTAGACAACGTAATGATTTTGAAAATCCCAGTAGGCCTTTAATTCTCACAATTAGTCACTTAACTGTCTCATTACAGCTGGCCCAAATTCTCAGCTGAAAGCAAGTTCTATGCTGAGGTATACCATGATCTTAAAAGTTCTTCTGTTCAAGCTCACATGGTTCAGCCAACTTTCAATGCTTTATCCTTGGTTTCACTCATCACAGAGGGACCTGTAAGGCAGAGCGGAAAGAATGAACATGATGCAGTAAAAGCTTCTTAGGAAATAAGTGTAGACCACATGATACAGAATCATAGAATGACCCAGCTTGGAAGAAACCTCCAAAGGTCATCTAGTCCAACCTGCCTGCAGTAAGCAGGGACATCCTCAACTACATCAGGTTGCTCAGAGCCTCATCAAGCCTGACCTTGAATGTCTCCAGGGATGGGGCCTCAACCACCTCCCTGGGCAACCTGTTCCAGTGTTCCACCACCCTCATCGTAAAGAACTTCTTCCTAATGTCCATTCTAAATCTACACTTGTCTAGTTTAAAACCATTGCCCCTCATTCTATTGCTACATGCCCTTGTAAACAGTCCCTCCCCAGATGTCTTGTAGGTCCCCTTCAGGTACAGAAAGGCCGCTGTAATGTTTCCCTGGAGCATTCTCTTCTCCAGGCTGAACAAGGCCAGCTCCCTCAGCCTATCCTCATAGAAGAGGTGCTCCAGCCTCCCAGAAAAGCTTAACACTCCAAAAGAGAGTCTTGCAACCTACAAGTCACAAGATAGCAGTTTTCTGTCACAATTGTTCAATGGGCTTTGCCCTAGGTCTCCTCTTCAAACATTACATGGTATTTGCTGATCTGCTACAAGTCTGGTTAGGTCTTGCTAATCTGATGGAAAACAAACTAAAAAGTCCTCCCAAGAATTGTACAGACTTCACTGCTATTTGTCAAGTTACTGAAATGGAGATAAATCAGAATTTTTAACAGTATTTAATTCTCCAGAGCTCGTCTCCTCTGAGGTGTTTCTAACTCCTTCATAAATCACCTTCAGTGATGTCGTACCTGTACTCAGGCAAGTACTGGGCCTGCAGGATTAAACACCCATTTTCCTCTCTCAAACAATTCCATTAAGGACTCAGTTCATTAGTCAGTGAGTGGGATAATCTATTTCAAGTCAAATATCTCCTTTTGCAGTCTCAATACATATGAGAAGTGGGAGCCACTTGCATGAACCTTCTTACTATGATCAAGAATGACTGGAGGAAAAAATTCCAAACAAACAAGCCCCAACTAAAAAAAAACTTCTGTTCACCAATAATTAACATGCAGGATTGCCCAACCAGATTTTGAGAACTAGACTAACTGCTGATCACTGACTTTACATAAAATGTCACTGCTTTCAGGACAGTGACACCATTCCAGATGTTATGGTATATTCATCCAGTGCTCAAATATGGTCTTGTCACATATTCCATTTATTCTAATGTGGCTCCAGGCAACCTGAGCTCAAATTCATAAAACTCAGAATTTTATAACACTTAGACACTGATAGTCTAAATTCCTCTTGCATTACTGTGCCCTGTGTTTCCTGTGACCAGGTTTTCAGTGCTCCACCTCAACAGGCTACACTACACACCACAGCCATAGCCGAACTTAAAAGTCACCTGAATGCTTGCTAGCTGTTTCTGCTAAGTCCTTCAACAACTGCTTTACAAAAATGACCACCAAACATTAACAAAAAGCAAGTCTTTCATAGTTAACAGATAGAAAAGAAATCAAGACATGTCACCCTGTCACTACTTTTATAATAAGACTGTTAGAAAATAGTACTTCAAAACTTGAATCTGCTACTCAAGAAATTCCAACACAGTTTGATTTAGTCAAGCAAACCGGCAATGACATCAATTTACCTGCACCAGCTCCAAAGCTGGTTATCACTTATTATGGCATCAGTGGTCAAAGCTACTTGATATTTTGGAAAAGGAGAATGCTATTAAGGAGGTGGATGTCAAACCCATACCTGAAAATAGGTTTGGCAGAAGACCAGCTTCAATAATAAGAGAGCAAAGGACCACTGCTTGTATCAAGAAGCAGTCAGCAACCGCAGCACAAATTTCTGTAATAAATTGTCCTTTAACTCCATTCACAGTTTAATTAAATCCACAGTTTAATTGCTACAGAAAAGGCCACAGCACCACATGAAATAACTAAAATACTGTTTCAGTTTTTAAATGAAGTACCTGGAAAAAATACTCAAAAAGAAAATGAAACTTTTCTATAATAAGCCTGTGAAATACATCAAATATATATTTAAAGCAAGCATAGCTTCATTTGAGTAAGAAAGCAGGATAAAATTTTGAAGTTGTTTGGTAATGTTTGAAATACGGTATGGTTATATTTACTGACAAGCAGGAAGCTATTTGAAATGTGAAAGTATTTTAAGCTTTGGGATCTGATTTAGAGCTTTTCATGGAAGTTTTTATTAAAGAAGCCTTCATTTTTATAAATCATTTTATGTGAAAGATGACACAAATACTCTAGGGTTTTCAGGAAGACTCAAACCTATATCATTGCAATTAAGAGCAAAAGGGAAAAAAAAGGCTTTTATGGGAAGCTGATAGCAATCACCAGAGTTCATTGATTTTACTGTTGCTAGCTGACAAATTTATGTGCAAACATCTATACTAAACAATAAGTATAGCTTAGAAGCAGTCAAAATATACGAGACAGAATGAGAGTCCTTATTAAAAGAGAGCATTTCTGAATGTGATCATCACTGATGTTCTGATGAGCTAAGTGAAATCTTCGCCAACTTCATGCACAGCACACCCTCCAGAGCTTTGGGCAGCACTTACCCTCAGGAACATCGACTAAAGTGTGTTTCTAACTTGCACGTGCCACCTTTATGTAACTCTTCTCTTACCTCAAAAAATTCAGAGGGTTGAAATTAACACTCCTGTGAAGGTAAAGGGGGAACCTATTAAGACATCACCCTATCCTGTGTCAGCCTTTACTAAAAATGAGACCTCTACTAGCCAATCTACTTAATGACAACTTATATTCCAGTTATACATCTGATATGCAGGTCTCAAAGATACACAGAAGACAGGGCCTGCACCTTTTGCTGTCATAATGAAAAATACAAAGATTTCTATCTTGCTAACCCGGGTCACAAATTCTTGCTGTGCTACACAGAGCTTCACAGTTATTACATTTTATTAATTCAGACAAGGGTTTTGATTACTTTGGTTACTCCTCGGGATAGGTTGGATATCCCACCGAGGAAATAATTTACCTGCAGCACAAGGAGATGGTAAATGTGCTTTAACTTCTGAGATGTAGGTGGAAAACAGTTTCTCTCACTTGATGTCGAAAAGGACTCTGTATGAGGGGAATGCCTTGTCCAGACAAAGTCTTGAACATATTTTGTTTTATATGAACATTTTTTTGCAAGGCTGTATACAAGCTGCCCGATGTCATTTTACAGTGTGTTTTGATATTGGGAGACACACCTGTCTCTAGGTATAAGGTATATGTTGGATTTAGTTTTGCCAGTTAAAAAAAATAAAACCAAGAAACTAACATTGGCATGAGATCAAAATCAGGTCTCTAAGCTACTACAAGAATCAAAATAGGTCCAGTTAACAAGGGTGATCTATATACAAATTACTTCTTGCCAGGTGTAACTGGCACAGATCCTTGGATTACTGATTACCTTAGACTGTGTTTTAGCTTGTCTGATACCGATTGAATTTACTTCAGCCAAGCCAGTTTATGCCAGTAAAATGTCAAGTGCTTTAGCCCTTTTTTCAGAAGGTGAATGTTTTAGACACGGTCAATATTTCTTTCATTTTAAAGAATATCATATATTTTAATTAGAATTTAATAAAAGCTACTTCATCCTGTCTACCCAATTGTGACTGCAGTTGATAAGAAAAAAAGCAAGCAAATCTCAAAAACAGATGTTGGCAGATAAAAAAAATCTCAATGTGTCAAACTGCAGTCTTTAATAAAAACCGCTGTTCTCCAAAGTTACCTACATTTCACTTACTTCTCCCTCATGCATTCACAGCCACCTCTTCAGTGGGCTTGGTTTTGCTTATGTTAAAGAAACAACTTCCTTTTTTAAAGGCCAAGCATAAACTTTAGCTTTAGCTTGGGACAAAAGAGAAAAATCTTACGGCTGACTTAATACCCTACAAAGTGCAGTTCAGAAATTTTCATGATATCTGTTGTTCCCTAAAGTAACCATACAAAACCTGAGAGTACAACATTTCCTTAAAATATTAATGGGATAACAGTAGATTCAATAAGGTTCAAAGCTCTTATTATTATATAGAGTAGAATTCATTATGCCTGAATCATGAAACAACATGTGATTATTGCTGCTGGTAATATATTTCCCTTCCAGAATTTAACAGGATGTTTAAAAACTTCCAGAGAGGTCTAATGCCAACAAGATACATTGCCATGCTTCATTAATAGCTACAGAGGCATGTCAATCTTATTAGAACTGATGATTTTGTACCTAAACTAGAATAAAATTATTTTACATTATTAACTAATGATGTTTGTTTAATGTTTCTTTTTTTTTTTTTTTTTTTTTTTTCTAATCTCCCACACCCCCAACAATCTTACCCCCAACTTCAAACCCCCCCATCCCCCTCCCGCCCTCACCCGCGGAACCCTCAAACAACTACT